>JAJJWW010008953.1:0-126977 GCA_023531295.1 Papaver armeniacum | reverse complement strand
TTCGGTGAGTCCAAAATCTCCCTCAAGCAGAATCGAGCTCTTTGATCCTTTGTCCTAGAATGGTTGTCATCGAAGACGTACTTTTTTCCTCTAGGGTCACCTTTCGCCCATGACGGGTTTTCAATGGTCGATTCCAAGATAGGGAAGTGGTCGTAGATCCATGTCTATATTGTCATTTTGCAAGTATTAGGAAATTGATTCTTCAATGGTAGAAAAATAAAAAAATAATCAAGTATGTAGAGTTAATAAAAATACATGTAGTACACTCACGTTCCCGGTCACTTGGCTAATTCCAAGCCTCGACGCCTTTCTCAACTCTTCCATAAACCACGCATAGCATGCCGTGCCCCATGAGTACTCATGCACTTTATTGAGAGGATGCAGAAGTTGTAAAATATTGGCGTCGACCCGATTTCCACGGGTATCGGGGAAAATTACACATCCCAATACACATAGGAGATATGCGGTGGCCGCGTGGTTCACTTGCTCATCAGTTAAAGTTCATTTCTCTTCTTTTTCCTTGGTGCCCTTGAACATATCCATCAGAGTACCCATGTTGAACTGTCTAGTTCTATACTTCATGCATCTATTGAACTCGGTTTTTGATGTTTCTGCATCCCAACCAAAACACTTATTAGTTAGAGTATAAAGTTTGTCCCATTCCAACTATTTTGTGTACTCAGCCCTGACACCTTTGCCATGGCCAGGGAGTCTAAGAATCTGCACAACATCATCTGGTGTAATCGTCATCTCCCTAAACGGCATATGAAAGGTGTCGGTCTCAGGATAAAGTCTGTCCACAAACGCCGATATAGCCACCGGTCATGTTCCAGCATATAGTTCTCGGCAGCATTAGCTAACCCGAATTTGCAATAATTAACTTGAACCTTTGACAATATTCATCGGATAAAGGCCAATCCAGCATTTTAGTTAGGGCGGCGGTGGGTTTGAGTATACGAACCGGATCAGAATGATACTATTAAACACACGACAAGTTAATTTTGTTTTAGAATAACCCTTAAAACTATTACGAAGAAAAAGATAATACGTAAATAAAATGGATACGATTATTACCTCGGCTTCATATACTTCTTTGGCCAAGGAGTCTTTGAATCCAAATAACAATTGTCCTTCATCCTCCGGCAGCCCAAGGATTACGCCTTTTGGAATATCCTTCATCTTCAGTTCTTGTGGGACAAGGTGTTTCGCTTTCTTTCGAGGAGGATTTTTCTTTTCGGCTTCTCCTTCTTCTTGCGCACCGCTAGGTTGTCCTACTTCAGTACTCTATCTTCCGGTGCTTCTTGTTGAACACTAGGTTGAATTTCGACTTGTGATTGTGGAGCACTTGGTTGAACACCTTCTTGAGCCGGTTACGATTGAAAGCGATTAGTTGAAAACCTTCTTATTGCCTCGTTGAGTTCCATCTCTTGAGCACTTGAAGTGATTTAAATATCCCCCAGCTCTCCTTGCACTAAATTTTGCTTGAGGATTCTTCGCCTTTCCATCCTTGCACTATCTCGAGACAATCGTATCTTCGACTTTTTTATCGCATATCCCCAAAAAACAAAAGAAAATACAATAAAGTTAGTAAACATACGTTACCAAACTACACAATCAGATGTTCATTATTAATCGAATATCTGTGTTGAGAGGATTTGGTTCAATGGCGATACTGACCAATCGAGACCATGAAAAGAAAAGTTTTGGTGTCGAATATGTTTATCAAAAAAACAACCTAAAATATACATTAGAATCGGAGAAGCTACATTTGACATAGTGTGAATACACATAATCGAAGTCGAGGGAATAGGTTTATCCTACCAAGATACGCCTGTTCGGAGGCTTATTACAAAACTAATTTGTATCGAATATGCATCACTTTGTGTCCAGAAATTACTAAAGTGGTTGAGCCTAAACAATCGGAAGCAAATTACAAAACATATCATCCGATTACTGCGTCTCTATTACTTGTACTTCCCTAGTATATTTGGAAGGCAAAAACACATTTAACTTCCGATTATGGTCGATTTAGGGCTGAGTAATGAAAAACGTTCTACAATCGGTAGGAAACCTAAATATTTACCACCCGAATATGACCAATGTTCTTGTGGAATGAAGAATTCGACCACAATCGGAAGTTTAAAACAATAACTAAACTACCGAATCTGGGTAATAACCGAAAACCCTAAAAAAATATTCATGGATTCGTCGAATTGAAGCAATACAAACCAAAAAAATGGTAGAATCTTACCTAATCGGGACCATTTGAAGTTGCTTGAGAGTTTGGCTATCAGAATCACATACATCAGGGACATCATCATCTTCATTTTCTTCGTGTTCTTCGCGTTCTTCGTGTTCTTCGGTGAGAATCTCTTTATTACGGGCATGCGGTCCAATGTGTAGATCGTCACCGCGATACACGTTTTTGGTTTTAGCTTTCTTACGTTCCTTATCTTTCATCTTTATAGAGAATAATTGACGATGATTCGATTCGACGATTAACGATAACGATGTATTGAAGCGGAGTTGAACGAGGGGGAAAGTTTTCCTCTCTGCAATCGGAGGGGAAGAGGAGAGAAAAGGAGTTGAAGTTGAAAAGAAATGAAATGAAATGAATTTAGGTTGACATTGGTTTTACCGGTCAAACGATATAATCGGTAGTTAATACAATCTCATTAGCTACCGATTTTCAAGTAGCCCCAAATTTCAATTAACCAAAATTCTATAAATTTTGAATTTGTCGATTTTCCTAATCGGTAGCTTAGACATTTTAATTTTTGTCTGATTATATAGTAGCCCCAAATTTCAATATGGCAAAATTCTTAAGATTTCTTATTTCTATATACTTTAACAATCGGTAGTCTAGTGAGGTTCATGTTCCTACCGAGACTCGGATGATTTTATGACTTGATTGAGGATAGAGAGTGTTTGAAATAGTGACCTTTCAGGGGCAAATTTTCAAGGGCTTTGACTTTGGTCAAAATTAAATTTCTTCTGGTATTTCTTCGAGCTTTCAGTTGGGATTGAAGGGGAAGTTTGGATTAAGTAGGTTTTCTTCGTGATTATCCGATTGAGTGTTGATTGAGTAGGTTTTCTTCGTGATTATCAGATTGAGTGTTGATTTATCCCTGGTTGTTGAAGCTGAAAATATAGTTAGAAAATTGGATATGTGGATAGACTCTAGGATTTGGATTAAGGTACTAATTTATAAGGTTGTTGAGGAGGAGAGGTGCTATTTTGAACAGTTAGAAGGATTGGATCTGTGGATAGTCTTTGAGATTTGGTTTGAGGTTCTGATTTACTGGGTGGTTGAGGCGGAGAGGTGCTTTTTTGAACAGGTATGGGAAACATCTCTTTGTGAATTTTAATCCTACTGATTTGGTAGAGTGGTTGGTTGTGTATTTTCAGGTTGATGTGAAGTATCATTCCAGATATCATTTGGGTTATTTTCTTTCCTTTTTTTCCCGATATCCTTTTTCTTTTGATATGTTCTCTCTTTTGAGTGTCCTGTTGGTTTTCTATCTCTGGTTTCCCCCTCCCTAGTTTGTTCTCAACTAGGTTTGCTTGGTGCTGGTGGGTTTGTTTCTCTCTTTCCTTTTCTTTATTCCCTGGTTTGTATTTCTTAGTGCTTGACCATGCCGTTAGAATCTATAATAGATTTCCAGGCCATAACCAAATTTCACCTAATCCTGATCTTATTCCAATGGTTGTGTCTCAATATAGTGGGTAGTTTAATTGTTTGGGTTACTAATTTGTTTCAAGTATAAATACCAGTTAAATCTTAAGGAAAAACACAACCTTCATTTCATGCTTATGGCTTCTACCTCTGATACTTTAAAAAACATCAATCAAATCCATAAGTCCTCTTCTGATATTGTGGAAACATTAGCTGTTAATATGAAGAATAATCTCAACCTAGAAAGTGCTATAGAACCAATTGTTTACTTAGATAAGCATATGGTGTTATAAAAAGAAAAAGAAGATTACAGTTTGAGTATGCTTGGTAGAATATGTTGTCCTTTTACCATCTCTACAAGCAGAGTGAAAAAACTAGTGAGAGATACTTGGCCTATGTTCAGAGAAGTTGTCATTAAGAAATTTGGAGCTAGGTTAAATGTTCATCTATACAAATTTGGGTATGAAATTGATATTATGAGAATCAAAAATGATGGACCATGGGTGTTGGATGGGTATCTGGTAGTTTTGATCGAAATTCCTGAGATGGGGTTTCAATTTGGTGCTGCTATCAATATGGACTATGAGTTATTCATTGTTTTCATGTGTAGAATCCCTATACAATTCTTAACTACAGCAGGTTACAGAGTGATGGCTTCAGCAGTAGGTGAGTTATGTGGGTTTGCTGAGCCAATGGGTCTTTCTTCAGAGTACAAAACAGTGAAAATGTTGATCAAGATTAATGTCACTGGTTCTCTACCAAGGAGGGTGTTGGTAAGGGCGCAAGAAGAGGAAGCTTGGGTTTCGGTAAATTACAATGTAATGCCTTGGAGAATTTGTGATTTATGCAGAGTTTGGATCACAGAGTAGAACCTTGTGTAGAAGGTCAAGTAATCATTGTAGAAGATACTCCGAATGGTAGTGAAGGAAGAACTGAGGTTTTAATGGAGGGGGAATTTGTAGGGCATAGTGGTCATGTTGACATGAGTAAGCATGGTGTTAGCAAAGCTACAATCTCAGCTCTGATTCTTGAGGAGGCTAGGGGTTCCATAGAAGGTATGGAGGAGGAGGGTTTGGTAGCTGAGCAAGATATCAACATTGCAGGAGAACTAAACTTGGTGGCTGAACAAATTGTCTCGGATGTTAATAGAAGAAGGGAGGATGGTAAAATAGCAGAGGAAAGGAATAGAATAAAAGGGAAAGCTAAAGTGGGTGGAACTTCAGTGGGTATTATGGTAACACCACATATGAAAGATGGTATCTCTTCAGGAACTCTAGTCATAAGGGAAGGTGGTCAAATAGTAGACTTGGAAGAGGCGGTCAAGCGTCTAGATGAAGCTAAAGAGTGCCAATTAAAAGCAGACACTCTTCTTGATTTCTCTGTCAACATGGTGGAATCTGAAAGAAAGAAGAGGAAATACAAGAGAAAGGCAGCAGTGGTTGATGAAAATCCTAAGAAATCCAAGGTGGATCAGAGGTCTGAGACTCCTGGTGAGAAAATCTTAGAAAATTTTGTTTACAAAAAGGAATTTACTTCCTCTCACTTCTCCGATAATGTTATCTCTGACTCTGTTTTAAAAATGCTTTTTCCTACTCCTTCTTTGTGCTGCTATAGAGAAGATGCTTCCAGTATAATTCTGGCTAATCGTCAAATGATTAGTACTCCTGCTCAGCTACGTGATGACCCATATGATATGTTGTGGCTACATCATTGTCGTTGTTGCTACTTACCTCAACCAATCAACTGGAATCATTAATGAGATGTCTCTTCCACTCATCTTGAATCGTGTACATAATCGTTACTGACTTTATTACGCTATATGCAAAAACAAGAACACAGTTATGATGGCAATGTGAAAAAGCACAATCATGGTTTAAATTATCGGATACATGTTGAAACTTGGAATGTATGATTTTGATAGAATTCTAATGAAAATGGGGGGACGATGCATGATTTTGGATAGGATACATGTTAACTTGATTGATATTGAAATGCTAAATACACATAAGTATGTATGGAATAAGGAATGTAATTGATTCGAAGCATGAAAGTTATGTCATGGAATTATGAGGGTGTGGGAAAAACTACACAAGACTTTAAATCTTTAGTGATACATTGGCCCAGATGTCACTGTTTGCCAAGTGAAACTTCGACAATTGGAGCTAAAGTAAAGTTTATTCCAAATCACGAGATATGAGAATATGCATATTATGGACCGGTAGGTAAACCGGGGAGGAGTTGCCTTAGCTTGCTGACACGGTGAAATTAGATGCTCTTTAGGTGTCAAATCTCTTCATTAATGTTTGTATCTGAGATCGTGTCACTAAAGGAAGTTGGTTACTTAGAAAAAATTTTGTCTCTATGTGGGGAACCCTAATAACAAGAAAATTGGTATGGCATTTCTTAACTCATATGTCTACAACTACTAATCTCCCTTGATTGGTAATTGGAGAGCGTGTAGAATAAACAGATTAGAAATAGAGAAATCAGTAGAAGCAGTGAATCAGGCAAGCCTAGTGGATGTTGGGTTTTATGGTTATCCGTTTACTTGTCGAATCATGTAAATGATACTAAATGGTGAAAGATCGATATGGGATTAGCGAATAAAGAGTGGTTGGACTTATTTCCAAAGCAAAATAGTTCATCTTAAAGGCAATGGCTTGAATCACAATTCCCCCATTATTCTAAGTACTAAGCATGTGCATAGAAGAAGGGGATAAGACGTTTTAAATGTTTTGTACTTGTTAGATAAATTAGTCTTGTATTGATGTCATAAATAATTCTTGGCTAACTCATCATGATGGTTCTCCATGCTTTTAAAGTAGTTAAAAACTTTGTGATGCTAAGAAAACATAAGTCCTGTGGAATAAAACTAAGTTTGGTAACATAGATTTGAAACTTAGACATGCCAAAATGATTTGGAATGTGCTAGTGTTAAGCAGGTTTGGCCAATAAGTCTCGTTATTTTGAAAAGTCTTAGTCTTGAAGTTGAAAAGTGGTATGCTTTAAATGAGTCTTTTTGAAAATTAAAAAGTGGAGACAAATGTTGAATCTAGGAGATAGAAATTGGTTATTTTCATGGTCTAGTTAAAGGCTAACCTTCCGTAATACCATTTGTGCTTTAAGGATGAAAACAATGTTTTGGAGTTGAAGGGAGTGAAAATAATGAAGTGCTTCATAAGCCTGCAATATGGCCTCTACGCCTAACCCTGTTGTTGATGATGATTTGATTTCTAATATACCCGTCGTAGCTGAGATGGCTAGCCTTATGGCTATTCCAAGTTATGATGAAATTAGGAATGTTGTGTTTAACATGGCGCCTAATTCCTCACTGGGCCGATGTATAGTTTCCTAACGTGTTTTTTTCAAAAACCGGATCTTGTTTAACACGATATTGTGAATATGGTTCAAAGATTTATCTCATGGGTTTTCTTCTAAAAGATTAAACAGCTTTATTTCTCTTATCCCTAAAACCAAAATTCTGATGAAGCCTCCCATTTCGCCATAAGTTTGTGCAATACTTACGTATAAAATAATTTTAAATTACTTTCTAATTGTATGAAAACTTTTGCTTGATAAACTTATCTCCCTTTCCGATCTCACGTATGTTCCCGAATAGACATAAATTACATAATATAGTGATTGCGCATGAGCTAATTCATACGATGAAAAAGAAAAAAAGGGAAAAAAGGGTACATGGGGATTAAGATAGATATGTCTAAGGCGTTTGATAGGGTAGAATGGAATTTCTTATTAGTTTTTCTTAATAAAATGGGATTTGGAAATGAATGGTGCAATCTAATAAAACAGTTGTATTGAAACTACTAGTTTTCGTGTTGCTTTAAATGGTTCACATTGTAAAATCTTCTTCCTACAAGAGAATACGCGAGGAGATCCGCTATCTCCTTACCTTTTCATTTTGTGTATGGAAGCTCTTTCCCGGTATCTGATGATAGCTCAGCAAAATGGTCTGATTCATGGTATTAAAATTACCAAGAATGCTCCTCCGATCAATCATCTGTTGTTTGCAGATGATTGTTTGATCTTTGCAAATGCTGACTTAGTGGAAAGTAAAAACATTCTAAATATCTTTACTAAATTTTGTGAAGGTTCATGGCAACTAATAAATTTTCAAAAGTTTGGAATTTTCTTCATAGTAAAGTCCCAAACAAGCTCCAAAGGATAATGATAAAAATCCTTAAAGTTCAAAAAATAAAGTTGGATGATAGATATCTTGGTTCCCCCTTATTTACTAACACTTCTAAAATTGTTTGTTTTGAACCAATATGTAAGGACTCCCAAGCTCATCAACGCTATTAGACTAGTCAAGAGAGGATTTAGTCGCTAATGAATCGATTAGTTAATATAGATTTTAACTAATAGAAACTAATCTAACAACGATCTAAATACGAAACCAGTATCACTAGATAAATCTCGAAGTTGTGCGGAATAAACTACTCGAACGTGTCGTTCGGATACCCAGGACTAAAGAAGATATCATCGGTGATATGGCATTTTAAACCGACCTATGCGGCCCTTATCCATTGTCACGGGTGCCTCGGTAATTATTATTTTCCTTATCACCTACACGTCTCAAAGAGAATTCATTCTTCTCTTTTCTTCTTTTCTTCTTCTTCCTGTTTCTCTTCTTCTCCCTCGTTGATTCGTCTCGGAGATTTGAGCTTTTGCATGAGAAATCTTGTAAAGCTTGATTATTCTAATTGATTGAAGGCGATGGTGATGGTGTCAAGTTGTTACGTTCGGGAAGAAACAGAGAGAAAGGTAAATTAGGGTTTTTTAATTCGAGGGTCTATTTATGATGGATTTGCTCTTAATTGAAGTATAATTAGATGTATAAGGTTTAATTTTAGTTTCTTTAAGAAATTGAGTTACTGGTTAGGGTTTAGATGAATTGAAGATGAAGTATGGGGTTCTTGAGTTTTAATTAAAGATGAAGAAGGTAAGTTTAATGATGATGAATTGAGGAAGAGTTGATGTGTTATAAGCTAGAAGCGGTAAATGATTTTGGAGTGCGATTTTAGACTCTTAGGGAAAGAAGTTTAATTAGGGATTTCCAATGGAGTTCTGAATTTGGGTGAAGAACAAAGGAATTAGAGATGGTAATGAAATTGTGGATTGAGGTGACAATGGAATGAAATGTATTTGTGGCTGTAGTTTAGGTATTGTTGAGATACGGGGATGTGAAGTTTAATCTTGAATTGGGCGAGTGATAGGGGTATGTTAGTGGAGATGAAACGGTAATGCAGTGATACAAATGAGTATAAGTCTAGAAGTAAAATGGATTGCGGGGATGTACTTGATGTTGAGTGATTGCTTGTAATGAAGTTGATGAAACTCAAATTCTGAGCAATGAAGAGATTGAAGTGAGGTTAGTTTTGATCTTTGAAATGGTTCTTTGAAATATTTTGAATTGTGATAATGATAACGAAGGTGATGGTTATGAATCGGGGTGTTGATGATATGCGTGCAGTGGAGATGGGGATGGTGTATGAATTCCGGGTTATGAGAATTAGTGTTTTAAATACAAGGAGGAATCTTGAGAATCTTGGAGTGAACTAGCGATATGATTGTTAGTAGGGTTGAGTTAAAGAGATGCTGATGTTGAACAAGTAAACAAGATTTTAATGTTTTAGATTGATTATAATTGTGGCACAGGTGCAAATCAAGTTTAATGAAGTTGGGTGTAGTTTGAGTTATAATGGGGGTGGTTTAGATGTAATATGGTGGTTTGGTGTTGGTACTTAAGTTGTTGGATGTCGAAAATAGTTGCAAATGTCATTTACAATGAAGGTTTGAGTTTGAGTTCAAAATGCAAATGGAGTGCTGTGGTGTGAATTTGCAAGGAATGAAACTGGTTGTTGTTGTGAGATGATGAAATTGTATTGAGTTTATGTGATTAGCTTTGTATTTGAAAGGGATATAAGGGAGGTTATAGTTGAAGATTGCAATTAGATAGGTTGTAGAGTTCATTTGCATCATGTGTGTGCATTTGTGTAGTGGCGTCTGAGGCCTTGGCTTGTGTTACTGAATCGATCTTGTTGACTAGAGTAAACCTGCAGGCCGATTCTGTTTGACTTGTTGGCCAGTTAACCATTTGAGCTGGGACTTGACCTTGACATGTTGACCACTGGACTTGACCTTTGACTGGATGTTGACTATTAGTGGACCTTTGACTTAGTTTGACTGGGTAGCGTAGTTAGTTGACTAGGTGGACCTCTATTTTCCTAAATTGGTGTTTGGACCCTTGTGGTGCAATTGTTCATTGGTTCCTTCTACAAAAGATGTAGATATTCATAAGACCCATTGAATGGAATATAGAACCAATCCAATTGAATTAGTAAACCTTTGATATGATAATGGTAGAAATTGAAAAGAGTGTAGAACCATTAGATAGTTCACTTAGCTTATAACTAGAGAATTATATGAGATTCTGATATGAGCCTTGTATGAGCCTTTTGGCTAATTTCTTAGAGTTTGTGAGGATTAGTTAGGCGTATTTAACAACGCAGATTCTGGAGGATGAACAGAGGATTGTGGATTTCATGGTAGGCGTGGGTTTTCTTGACGTCGTGTGGGAACTTTGTAACCTCTTTTCAGAATCATTAAGTTACTTTTATCTCATGAAAGCATGATGAGTCCTATATTTCCTTGGAGCATGTTGGTTGCTTAATTGAATACAGTATATTGTGATATCTCGTTGGGTGTTTCATATTATGTGTGATTCCCCATAGCTCTTTGCTTAAATTTAGTAGTAGAGGAAGCTGTTTTGCTAAGCTGTTTGAATATTACTTAGAGTCTGTTTTACACCTGATAAATAGTATTACTTTTTATTGTCTTAAGATAGTAAACATCCGCTTATTATTACCTATTATAATATGCTGATCTATAATTATACAAAATTTTAAATTACCCAATACCATTTCTGGCGCAACACATATATAAACATGGCTTGTGGTGATGCCTTCTATATTTGTAATACAACTATCAACTTTTTTTTTTTGGTTTTATAATGCCTACCTTGTATCGGTGTTACTTATCAATCTCTTGTATTTTACACGGTCTATGCATCTTTCAATCTCTCTCTCATTACCACCCAATTCCAAGAGTATAAATTGGTTTTAAAGGAGATGACTTAATGAACACAGTTACCGACAAATGGACCATTGTAAAACCGTTACATATTAAAGAAAAACTGTGTCTTCGGCCATGAAACCTGTATCTGTATCACACAGTCTCGCAGTCCAAAATTAACAACCTCTCTATATCTATAGAACGTTGTATAGGAACTAAAACGTACCTTATACGAACGACGATATATCAAACCATGTGTACACTTGCTGCTTGCGTCCAACTATTAAGTACTAATGTATACATTTCATGTACTATTAGTAAAAAAAACATCAAAACTGTTGGTAAAAATATGTAGTGTCGTACCAACTTGGATTTAAGAGCATCATAATGGTCATCAGAATTTCATTAAATACATGAGCTTCATTTATAAAACGCAATTTGCTTCAAAGAATGCGTAAATTAGTTTACTGATACGGCTTTATCTGTAATTGTCGAATGGTGATTATCTGCCTCTTCAATATCTTTTTTCTTTCTTTGGTGACCAAGAACATCAAAAATGGTTATCCGCCTGTCTTCGACATATCTTATCTTTCTTTGGAAACCAAGAACATCAATGTTTTTAAATAATAAAAAGCATTAATTATACTACCCATGTCTTCACATTGAGCTTTTGTTGTTCAAAGTTCATCAGAAACTATTCCTCTCGATTACGAAGGTATTATTTTTTTTTGTAAAGAAACATGAAATTCAATTGATGGCCACAACAATCTCTTAATCATAGAAAGATACCACTTGTTTGTTATAAAGAGTAGTATTGTTGTATCCTTGTATGGATCTGACAGAAGTTAATGAGGCGAATTTTATCTCTAGATGGTATATCTATTATAATAATGTAATTGAATGTGCTGGATGTACGATGTGAGGCGATTAGTCTTGTCTTTAAGTGATTTTTCTAATGCCCTTCTCTTGTTCAAAAGACGTATCCGTGGTTGCATCAACACATCTCCTAAACTTTTCTGAATTGAAGTATCTCTAAGTTGGAAACAGAAATAAGATCCAAATGCTTGGTCCTTGTTTTTCTTTGATAAAACTTTATCATTTTACCATAATAGGTTTCATTGAATGAGTCTGTCTGTAAAAGGACTCGTTACAAAGAGCTCTCTGTTGGTAGTTTTTGGGTGTCGAACACAATTGGATGCGGAAAATATATAACAGATGTGTCCCTTCTCAGTATCAATAAGAGTTCCAATTTTATTGCGTCTTATGGTGGTATCTCTTAGCGTTGTCAGTTGGAGTTTCTGAAAGGACGTCTTCTTTTAAATGTTGATAGTGACCTTTGAAGATGCCAACTGGTCGTGTCTCATAAGGTAGTGACTGTTGGAGTGACCAATAAGAAGTCGATGACTGGGAAATCTATTGCTGAGGTGGCTTCACCATATTCCAGATTGATCGTGAGATGCCATATGGCGTATCCCGTTGATTATTACCTATGTCCGGCTTTACCCCAGGTTGATTATTATATATACTATATTTTATTTGGGAATTCACTACTGTGCATATCATCTTTTTGTCAGTCTTAGTAGTATGATCAGGTTCTTATGACCTTGACTTCGGGAGAAATTCTAGGTTCATAATCGATATGGTTATTATTTGGAGACTTCGGCCTACGAATAATGATTGGGCCTTTGTGAACATGCCGTGCGGAAATCGAATCATAGTAATCAAAAACCTTATTATATTATAAACTTAGATGGTGGCATTTTGATTTATGAGGTGTACGCATTCCACAATAATATCTTACGGTACATGGATTCATGCTATCATTTGAGACTGGAGTTATTCCTAGCATCATCTTCTCCATTGAGTGAGACGAGGTTGGGATAACATATGTTTAGGTTGTTTAATTCGTTTCTCGTAGATCCATCCGTGGTGGATATTTCACGGATATTGCCACTATGGACGCAATGTATGCAGGGAAGAGTTGAAGCAATCTTACTGGCTTTATGTTATGTGTAAATATGTTTCTTTTGTATTTTCTTTAGTAGAACTATGATGCATGTTGGTGATTACATGAGAGTTATATATTTCCATTGAGCACCCTTTGGGATGATGTGCTCACTCGTTCCCACCAGCGCTTCTGATTTGGAAGTGATGCGCGCGCATGGAGATATCCGTTTCGTTGTTCGAAGTTTTAGCATATTAAGAACGTTTATGTATCTTTATATTTATGAATTCTGGTTTATCTGTAAACATCACATTAATATATTCATAACATTTGAGATTTTTCATATATGAAGTAATCCGAGTGTTCGGGTATTAGTTTTGTTTACTTTATGAACTTACGTTCCTTAAGTTAGGAGATTTAGATTCTGTTATTGCAGGTTTAGGTTAATTTATTATTATCTAAGCATGTTTAAGAGTTGGGGCGTGACACAATAGTGGAAATAATAGCTAGTATATTGAAAGGTTGGAAATGTATTAATTTGTTGGGTGTTGGAAGAGGGGTTATATCCAAAACAGTTATTAGAACTATCCCTAATTACCAAATGAATTCCTTTTGTATTCCAAAATATACTCTTAAAAAAATTTATGCTCTTCAACGTGATTTTTTCTTGGGTAAAAAAGAAGGGAAATCTAAAGGTCTGTATTTGAAAAGTTGGGAACCAGTTTGTAAAACCAAATTAGAAGGGGGATTAGGGTTTAGAAATCTCAAAATAATGAATGAAGCTATGATAACTCGATTAGGGTGGAGAGTCGGTGTCCTACCCCGAGTCTCTGGCTACAATTTTAAACTTAAGTATCTTCATAATGGTGATATTCTGGACAATAATTTTAAAATTAAGGTCACTGCTTCTTGGTTATGGAAAGGGATAGCGAAAAGCTTTCAACATCTGCGAAAGTATAGTTACTGGGAGGTCAACAATGGGTAGGATATTGATATCCTAATCCATAAGTGGATCCCAGGTGATGATAATACTATCCAAACATTACATTCCTTTGGGGTTCAAGGTTTAACAAAGTTTGTGATCTTTTGAATGAAGAGTCTCATCGACTCGGGATTTTACAAAACTTAAAATGTGTTTTGATAATGAAATGATACAGAAAATCTTAAAGATTAAAATTAATGTCAACAAAAAGGACAGACTCAGGTAGAGTCTGACTTCAGATGGAGATTTTTCTGTAAAATCTTTGTATAAACAACTAAGTCTAGATTATAATCAGTCTCCTAGTAGTGCTAGTGTTAGGTCAAGTACTTGGAAAAGAATGTGGAATATGAAGTTGATGCCTAGAATTAAAGTCTTTTTTTATGGAAGTGTTTGCATGATATTCTCCTGTGGGGAAAGAATCTCAAAATTTTACCCGAAATAAACACTATGTGCTCTCTCTGAATGACTCGTTGAGAATTTAGATCATTTATTTATGCACTGTAGTTTTGTTAAAAATGTGTGGAATCAATTGCCTTTTAACACCAAGACTATGAAAACTAGGAGTAACAACTTGCATAACTGGATTAGAACTTGGTTTCAAAACAACAAAAAATTCAATCATGATGATGTTAGCTGGGAGAACATTTGTGCTATTATTATGTGGTTCATTTGGAAAACCAGGTGTGAGAAAGTGTTTAATGGCAGCAAACCAAACTGCAAGTTCACAGCTTTTCAAATATTGACTCATATCTTGGCAATAAAGTAGTTGGAATCTACTAAGAAGACAGGGTTTGAAGACAAAAAACAAGGAAAATCTTATTTGACCATGTTCAATAAAAAGAGTAACACTAATGATTACATAACTATGTTTGCAAAAGATTACGCAGGAAAATTCAGGGGAGCTAGGTGCATCAGTGCACCAAAAGGAGTAGAACGAACAGACATGAAGAAGACCTGGATATCTGTGATGAAGTGGCTGTCTGAGTTAAAATGTAAAAATATCGCAGTGTCTTGGCAGGTGAAAGAGTGGTGACTCTACTCGGTTAGAAGGAAAAGTAGATTTTAAGAACTACCTATTAGATAAGGAATTCGAGTAGATGTTATGATAGCTTTAAATCTTTTGAAGTTAATTTATGTAATACTATAGAAGTTAATGATGTTCTTATGGGAATGTTTAGACTTAGGTTGCTTTATGGGGAAGACTGGTCCTGGTCTGATAAAGATGAGAGAAATATAAAGAACTGGCTTGAAACAATAAACAGAATGACTCTGTCTAGAGATAGAACACAATCTACAATGGGTTTCTCACCAGAAGATGAAGACAATACTAATAATTATAAAAGAGAAGACATGGTTAGTGATAATGGTTCTAGCAGGGAAAATATGGATGGTTCTGATTATGGAGCTCTTGGTAATGTCATCACAGTATGTGGGGGTGGAAGAGAGGCTCTTAATCTATCTAGTAGAGGATTGAAGGAAGGCGTAGCCAGAAATGCTGCAAAGGATGGTGCAGAAAGGGGTCTTTTCAAGAATTCTGTTAATGAGAAAGGGAGTTCAAGCATAACAATGGGAAACATGAATTCTATGAATACCAACAATGTGAACACTAGGTATAGTCCTCAAGATTATAGCCAATTTAGGCATGTAACTATGATGTCAAACTCTTATATCAATAATATGTAAGCTCTCTTTGCAAAAAAAAAAAAAAAAACTGTTCCTACCGATTGTGATAGAAAGCAGACAAGCCTTTGGCACAAATATATATTAATCGGTAGTATCTTTGAGTTACTTAACTCCCGATTCAGTATTAACAATCGGACACAAAATGACTTCCGATTATATAAGGGCATTAACGAATTTTACTAGCCTTTAGGACATCCCTTAATGTTGTATATGAGTTGGGAATAAAAAAATCGCCCTAATTCTTTTGGGGTCGCCCCTAAAAATGCCAGGTTGTTTATAACTGGCTCCTTGTATGATCGCAAGCTTTAACCTTCACATGGGTAAGCTAACCCAAAGATATGAGCCAAGGGCACTTGTAGTAGGGGTGTAAATAATACCCGAAAATACTCGGCCGCATGTACCGTCTCGAGCACGCTTGTACACGAACTAGCCTAAGCTTTGTTATGGCCTGTCAGCGGGCCGCCCGGCTGGCCCGGGATTAATCTATTGGGCGGGCTCGGGCTTTGCAATTAGTTATGATGCTCCTACCGATACTCCTACTTTGTGGCCTACCAAAGCCTTCTTTATGCAATCAATCATTTAGGATCCTCTTAAAAAGACTTAAAAGTTACCATAGTATAATTGTCAATTGTGTATCTTGAAAAATAAAATATATAGTTGTCTTTACCTATAATTAACCTTTTCAAAACATTAATGGTAATATATTTTCTTATTTAGAAGGTTTATTGTACTCTAATTACTTATTTATTATAGGCTAAAATAAGAAATTTATCATTGTAATTTAAATATAAAATAGTACTATCATTTATGATATGCAATGTTAAAAAGAAAAAAGATATTGGAATAAAAATAAATAAATTAATACTATCCATTTGAAAATGTAAACTTTTTTAACAAAAAAATATTTTCAAAATAGTGATTTGTTCGGCCCGATCTGGTCTGCCCGTATAAAAAGCGGGCTTTGAGCGGATTTTGGGTAGCAAATAATCTACTTTTACCTGGCCTGCCCGGCCTGAATTTTTTTACGGGGTCACAAATATTAAGCCCGACCTGGCGGCGGCCTGGCCTGTCTGAATTTACACCCCTAACTTGTAGTGGTTTTTCCGGATCTTTCTCTTTCTAGTAGTATATTACAAAGATAAAAGAATGATTTTCTTGAAAACTGAGCTCATAAGTTTTTTCTCAAATTGATGTTTGTTTGTTTCAAGTTGGAAAAGGGATCAAACAGACTCTATTGAAAGAAAAAAAAAGAAACAACCTAGACTCATAATCCAGGCAAAATACAATACATATATGGTAACCAATTGGTATCTAAGACTACCCTTCCAATTAATCAGTAAATCAACGTATTCTTAGGGTTTGGGGATCTCTTAGGGTTTGGGGATCTTCGTTTGTTGTTTTACTGGAGATCTGTAGAGGTGAAGTACCTGCCGCTTCTTTCTGATCTATTTTTAATTTTGCTTAACGATGATGCAAATAAGAAAGGGAAATACAGAAAATTGAGTGAGCCTGTTGTTAAAGTTGAGAATCAGGGATTTGAAAATCGTAAACAACAACCACTAACAGTAGAACCTGTGATGCTTGGAGATTTTATGAACAACCTCTCTATGGCGGTAGAATCTTGTGAACTAGATGAAGAAGATACCCTCTCCACGGCTAGTACTATAGACTATTCTTACCCAGAAGAAAAATATCCAAGAGAAGATGAGGAGGACGACGAAGAAGAAGATTCAACACCAACAGAAGAGAACATAGAAGATGAGGATCTGGAGTATGCAAGTTCCTCTGCCCTCAGTCGTATGGTGTCTGAATGGGTTGATTCAAGGAAAGTGTCAGATGATGAAACACTTGAACAATGGATTAATTCATGTAAAGTGTCAGATGCTGGATGTCTTGAACCTTGGACTTGGATTCATGTGTATGCTTATTTTAACAAGGAAAAACTCTACGGAGGATATGGAGTTATTATACGCAATAAGCTAGGAGAGCCAATCATTGCTTCAGCTAAGTTCTCAAAAGCTGGACATTCTTTTTATTATCAAGTATTCAAGGGAATAAATGCTGGTGTCGCACTTGCTGAACAACGTGGTCGCTCTCATTTCCATGTCCGGTGTAATTCGCTTAAACTTCCAAATCTCTTTCATCATGTATATTACTGCTCTAGTGATGAATGCAAAGACGCAGATGATCCTGCCAAAATTTGCAAGTATTGTCACAATCATATTATGGTTGAGAAGGGTTGCCGTATGCATCCGGTGAAGCATCTTGTCGTGGAACTTAGACACAAGAAACTAGAAGATTTTGAGAGTTCATGGGATCTAGCTGCACATTATCTGGCAAAATTTGAAAAGAAGAAGATACTTGAAGCTGAGACCGATGAAGATGAGATTGAATGTGTGACTGAACCAGCTGATTTTCCTCCAAGGCTAAAACGTATTCTTTGGGGAGATGGTTTTGTTATGTCGGGCACAAGATATGAAGAGGAAGCAAAATGTTATTAGGGGGTGCAAGATAGTAAAAACCACCGACTCTATTGTGCAATTGAGGTACTCCAGTTTTGATTAGTAGCTGTATTTTATGTTCCTAAGGCTATTTATTATGTGGTGCTTATCTTTTCTTTTGGGATATTTATATTTGTTACATGTTAATGGAGGCTTCATAATATAGATTGAAACAAAAAAAAAAAAAAATTTAATCAGTAAATCAATAAAAGAAATGACAAATTGTAATTTTTTTCAGTCCATATTGCCCATAAAATCACAAATGACAATAGGCCAAAGCAGTTTCCCTTTTCTTCTCCAAATTTCCAGAAGACCACTTGCCCATCTGCATTATCAGGGTAGGCTCATAACTCCTGTGAAGTTTGCTATAAAATAGTCACAAATATGAGTTGCCAAGCAATATGATATCTTGAGTACTACAAAGGCAACATAGAGTAGAGGTTTATGGAGCTGAATTTTCAACAATTACAATGAAAAAATGACAAAATTTAGTGCAACAATGATTCACAGACATTCCCACCTATGAGTTGAGCACTCCGAGTTTAGGGACTGCAGCGGGAAGAGGCAACTCCAGGTTCTCCACAGTTCTGAATGTTCTTGGAACCATTTTATCAACATAAATTGTGCCATCTAGATGATCACACTCATGTTGTAATATTCGAGCCTGCCAACCTGAAGCTTTTACTTTCAACGGCTTGCCATCACGTCCTAAACCTGTAACTTCCACCTCAAGATGACGCTCAACCACTGCCCTAAAGCCATCAACACTTTACCATGATACAAATAAAAACAGTATCACCAGTAGCTCATCATAAAACATATTTGGATTATTAATGATGCAAAGGCCAAAAAAATAGATAAAATGGAGACTTCTGAAATCGAAGTTGATATATACAACAGAGATATAAGCAACTAAGCAAGGACTTCTGAAATCCATATCTATTGGAATAGCTTCAGTTAAAGCTTTCAGCTGACGTTCTCACTGAAACTGGATAGTGAATTCTATCATCACTGGCTCATGATATTAGAGTAAAGGAAAGTAGTTTCCAACTAGGATGTTTCCAGATAATTGCTATATGTCTAACACAAAAGAATAAAGTAGGTGTTGGTTAACCAAATAATCTCCTATAAACAGTAAACAGAATGGCAGTGAGGTTAAGTCTGTTTTCTTACCTCAGGCAGCCTTCAAAGAACAACGCAGTCTTGCTGCCCTTCTTTTCAAGCTTGGGGTTCAGTATGACCTGCTTCGAGAGAAACATTAACTACTAGCTCTGTAGAAATAAAAAGTTTTTTGTTGATGAGAAAAAAATGAAAAGAAAAAGCACTAAACCGTTTATTGGTGTACGATCTTCACAGAAAAACTAACTTACCAGAAGATCAAAAACACGTCTATCTTGTTCTTTGATATCCTGCTTTGGAGCATAACCAATATACTCTTTTGTATCTTCCAAAACAATAATCTGCAGACCACAAGATAAATTGCGTTATTGTGATTTCATTAACGCTTGTGCTTTATGTGACAATGTAATTGATACAACTAGACTATCCATTTCGACCCCACCATTTATCAATCTTTCGCAGACTCAGCTGATTTTAGTAAATACAACCTGAAGCAACCTTCATGAAAATGACACTAATGAATCTCAAATCTCAATAGTCATTGCACTAATTCTCATTTTCTCATCAAACGTTTTATAACCTTGAATGTTTTCGGTTTACATGAAGTTCAAATATTACCCAAAATTGGCCTCTCACAATCTCCTATGCCTTTTATTTTAAAAGTTTCCCCATCTCCACCCCAAACCGACCCCATGATACATTTGGATATTCATTCTACAACAGATTCACTGAACCTATAATTTACCATCTGTAATCTCAATAGAAACAAAATGTTCAACACATACCTCCCCAAATCAAATATACCCCGGTAAATCATGCATGCAGTCGAAAAACCCATCAAATCCCAAGATTAACAGTTTATTCGAGACATAGAGTACTAGTGTGAACATGACAATTGGCAACATTATAAACTGCAGCAATAAACACGATTAACCGTTTATTCAAGACAGGATGTACTAGTAGGAACATCACAATCGACAACACCAAAACTAATAATCAATTTCAGCAGAATGCAAACAAGATTAACAATTTATTCAGAATATACATTACTAGTAGTGACATCACAATTGGGAACACTATAAACTAACTCATCAAACTCAAGTCACTGCAATAGACACTTGAACAAGAAATGAGGCAAAGCTAGTTGGTGAGGAATCTGAAATGGGGCATGGAGTTAACCAGAATCGAGACAACTAGCTACAGCAATCAAAACAAGCAAGCAAACAAAAACTTTCCAAACAAAATGCAGTAAGTATGAACCTAAGAAAGTCAGAAAGGAAGAACCTTTAATGGAATGCCAATCTGAGGAGCAGCAAGACCAACACCAGGTGCTTGTCTCATGACTTTAATCATATTATCAATAATTCTTTCAATCTTTTCAGACCCAATTTCATCAACAGAAACATCACGAGCAGGTTCATGAAGAACAGGATCTCCAGCTTTAACTATCTCAGGCAAGATTTGTTTCTTTTCTCCTGTTAAACCCAGTAACCAACCTGCTTTAGCAGCAATCAATCAGTAGTAGAAGAAGAAGAAAAGGGTTTTGAAGTGATCAAGTTAGTATTGCCATTGAATGCTGGTGTTTAAGGTCTAAAACCTTGGATTTGAATGATTTTTCTTGAATTAGACGAGAACCAGAATTGGGGTTCTAATGAACTGTCTGTTTATAGAATTTCTGAAGCATTTATCAGCTATTGAGGTTGGAGATAGTCGATTTGAGAATCTATATATCATCTCCATCTCACTCAGTCTGTTCTTTAATGGAGAATCTTTTCCAGAAACTCTTCTTTTATCCGATAGAAGTTGTGGGGCTATTTTAGTCAATGCAGAAGACAGTTAACTTTTATTCTTACACTTAATTTACACCCACAGTTGGTGATGGGAAGTAATGAAGTATAATAGCACATCTGTTTGGATAGCACATCAGTAGCTTTTCCACTTCTAAATATCGAATAGTCAGAAATTGTTTCTAACTTTTCGTCGAAAATCAGAAGTCAATTTCTAAATGATTTCTAGAAATCAAAAAGTTGACTTTTCGTCAAAAACTTTAAGTCAGAAACGGATTTGTATGCAAACGCGCTGTAAGCAGACTTGGAATTTCTTCCCATAACTGGATTTTGGTGTTTCAGTGAACACACGGTTGAATGCCATCAGAGCATATTTTGCAAGTTTTCTGAAAAATGTAGTCATTTTTGTTGTTGTTGGTTAAGTGCATTCACAGACAAAATTGCCAAAGCAGGTTCAAATCCATGTGCATCAGTGGAAATGGAGGAGGCTCAAAAACGGATAGTTGTGTTGGTGCAACCTGTCATTTTAATGCCATATTTACCAAAGAAAGATCTGCGCTGAAAATTGAGCAAATTCCAGCAGCAAGATCTCTTCCAGAGGACTTCACAAAATCTCTAACTAGTAGCATAACAAACTTTTATAAACTTGAAAGAAAAAAAAAGGTCTGAATCGACTAACATGGATATATGGGGTATATATCCATCCTAGAGGCTCCCTTAAAGTCCTTTTAAGGACCAACAACAGATTCAGAGACCCTCCAGAAAATCCCCATATACACTAACCCTGCAAATCTAGTCATCAAGCTAGATCCTACAACAAACTGACACATTCTAACCTTCCTACACATGCAAAGGAGAAACATGTTGAACCATAAGTTTTTGTTGCTCCTGTTGTTGAATTTGAATCTTATTCTTCAACTTATTGATTCTCGAACAGGCTTGCATAACTGGAGCTTCTACAGTGAGTGGTATAACCGGAAGATTATCACAATTACAAATTTCAATCATAAAACCATCTGGGTCATGGAAGAACAACTGATCGACGTAGACTCCACCTTCTTCAACTGTCCTCTGAATATAGTCAATCCCCATGTCCTTGAGCTTTTTCTCCACCATTGCCATGCTTTCACACTACACAAAACGCATCTCATTTCAGTATATAAAAACTTTCTTAATCAACCTAGAAAATTTGTTTTAGGTGAAAGATTGGAGATGAGAGGGGTTTTCCGAGAACCCCAAACTCCAGTGCACCGACTCGATCCTGACCTCAGGAATGAGAATCAAGCTCCTGGCCAACTAGGATTGTCCTTTTTGGTTCAGTGCACTACTTCTATGTCAGTTGGTATGCTAGTGCTTGTACTTTGTACTTGTAGTACATTCAATAATGCGAACTTTCATCATGTGTACCATAGACATAAAGTACAATTATGCAAGCTCATTAAATTTGTTGCATTTTGTTAATTCCAGATGCAAAAATGAAGCAGAATTTTTATTCAATAATTCACTTGATAGAGAAGCCAACACAAGAACAACCATGTTTACCATTGAGATCAGCCAAATTATCTGCTAAAAAAAATTAGAAAAAATGTTTTGCAGTAGCTAGAAATTTTACCTGGAAAGAGATGTGCTGGTCTTTGGGATTTATGCTCATCTTCTTTGGCATATTTTCTGGGTTTTCCGACTGCAAGAGATGAATTCCAATGCCATAATTGAATAACCTAAATAAGTAAATAAATAAACAAATAATATTCACAAAATTAGCCAAAACAGATGATTGATTCATAATTGGATAATAATTATTAAGGTTTCATGGTTATTATTACCAAGCTCCATCAAAATCAAATGATCCAGGCCTTCTAATCGGATAAAACCCAAGAACATTCTGATAAAATTCAAGAGATTTCTCAGCTGATCTGCATACAAGCGAGATATGATTCATAGATGTAATTGGCAAAGGACCTTCCATGATCAACAACAACAACACTAAACAAAGCTATTATTGTCAAGTGTGCACTAACCAAGAACTGGAAATTCAGACAGATCAAACCAAAGAAAAAAAAAAGAAAACGCAATGAAGAAATGATAAGGATTTTTGGATAAACTTGGTCTTGTAATCAAGGTGTTCCTATCATCAAGACGCGAAATGTGGTACATTTTATAGACTTTGTTGAATGACATATGTCATGGTACGGGTTTACACGTAGATAATCACAATGCTAAGGCAGTGACACGGAACACACTTGCGTTTGGAACACAACCATGCTATATGCTGCACAGAGCAGCGGCGCACTCATCCACGTGAAAATTCTTGCAAGAAAGATGACTCATTTTGCAAGAAGAGTGACTCATTGAGGACAGACATTTAAAGACGAATAAAGTACGCATGCTCTCTGTTGTCCACAGAAAGTTAAATGAAAGTATGAGACAAAAAGAAAAAAATATCATTTCATTTTCCCGTCCGTTGTCAAACTAGTCACAAGAAAGTTAGGCTTGGATTTTGTCAAATTGGTGATTTTCTGATTCACTATTACATGTCGATCTCATTCTGATCGACACGTACATACATTAATTAACTTAAAGTTTTAAAGTCTGAAGCTGTTAAATTTTTCTTAATAAAGTATCATTTGATTCGGGAAGCGTCGGTTGTCGGTTGTCGATCTGGGGAACTAGGAGTGTAAGAAAGGGAAAGTAAAAGGATGAAATAAAATTTCAAAACAAACTTGGTAAAGGGGGCGGCAAAAATTGGTAGAGGGGCGGCAACCTAATAAGATAAAAAAAAGGTCATTATAAGTAAATTCAAGTGCCCCTTATCAACAAAAATCGAAATGACTAATTAACCCTTATTGTTAATAATCAAGATTAGTGTTGATAATTAATTTTCACTTATTATAACTCTAACATCAGATTTTTGTGAGTTATAAAAAAAAAAAATTAGAGAGGAGACGAAAAGAAAACTTATGTGATATTTGTGAAACCCTAGATTTTGATTCACTCAACCAAAATGAGTGATTCCAGGTGACCAGATACTTCTAAATTGGTTCCCATTAGCTTTTTCTCGCTCAAAATTATCTAAAGTACATAACAAAATCAAAATTTTTGAATTTTTAGAAGAACTTACTGTTTGCAATTTTGCTTGTTACCAATCAGAATTTAGTTACTACCGTAGTTATCGAATACCAACCGTGAATCGTTAAATTTGGGGAAGATCCAATCGTAAAACCCGCTTCTGATTTAGTAACTAATGCCTGATACCAACCGTAACTACCCTACTACTTGGTGTGTCAACTTAACTTTTGAACCGTAAATCATTATTTGATAAATTCTTAAGACACATGAACATTTACGGCCAGGTATGGTTGTTTGAGTAACAAACCGAATTTCGATTGGTACTTTGCCAACCAAAATAGTTACACAACCGTAATCGAAGAAAATTTCGGATATAAGAAACATACTTCGCTGGTAATCAAACTATTACCAACCGTATGTTCTTCAAACCTCCAAAAGCGATTGTTCAGTAATTGAGTTATTACCAACCGTGTAATCATATAAACCTTAAATTTCAATTTCAATTTTCATACAAAATCCTAATTTTTGATACAAAATTACCTTAAATCCAACACGACAAACTAAACCCTAACCGGTTTTTTCCAAACATTTTTCAAATCGCGATTAATCAAGACGATGAAATTTTCTATTATAATGGAGGTTAGGTTGATGGAGGAGAAGAGAAGATGAAGAAGAAGATGAAAAAAAACCGATTTGATTTTTTCGATTCATTCATTAGGTTTAAAAAAATTTGATTTCATTTTGGCTAATTTAAGGTGAAAATGGTAATCTAGTCAATCTACACCCCCTATAGGACACCCCCTAACCAATAAGAGGGACATTGCTATCACACTTGCCTCCCCTCTACCATTATGTGCCGCCCCTTTACCAAGCTTGTTTCAAAATAACTTTCAAGTAAAATGATTAACTTCTTGTGAAGCAAAATATTTATATTTCTAACTTCTGATACTGATATTCAAACATACTAAGGCCTATTCCTATGCACATGTCAAAAAAAATGATGTTTGGCATACCAGGTGGCATGGCAAATTATTTGCTCCACTATGGGAAAACCAATAAGCGACGGACTTTCTATCGAGCGATATTTTCTATAACGCTAGCGATAATGACTTTATCGCTACCGATAATGATTATACCGCTAGCGCTATTGACTCTAGCGCCAACGGCTAGTTCTTTATCGCTATAAATATGTAACTTTCAAACTCAAAACTTACCCCAAATTTTTTACACAAAATTTTTCTCTTTTTCTCAATCTATTCTCTATTTCTCAATCTAATTTATTTCTTCTATTTTCTCCAAATGGCACAATTAACCCAACTTGATTCGGCAACGCAACTTGATTTTTCTGGAGTAGTGCTTGAAGGTGCCGTTGAGAAGATATGTGATAGGTTTAAAGAAATAAGTAAGAAGCAAAGAAGTCTCCAAGTTTTGGATATCAACCAAGTCAAAACCTCAACTAAGAAAAGGCAAAAAAAGGTTAAAGGAAAGGAAAATCAAGGCAAAACAAATTTGAAGCCAAAGAAGAAGATAAACAAAGGAGACTCCGTTCATGAGCGCATTGATTGGAAATTTGGTGAAATGAAGAAGATTAACAAGATGAAGAACATTGTCCCAAATTTTTATTTTTAAAGTCTTTCCAATTATTGTCTAGTTTTATGTCTTGTAAAATGACTATATCGAAGTTTTAAAATTTTCAAGTTTAATGAATTTGAAAATTTGACAAATATTGTTGAAAATTAATATTAATTCTATTCTTAATCCAATCTTCTACAATTTAAACTAATGTTAAAACTTAATACTTAATAAGCGGACATAAGAGAAATTACAACATAAATGGGGGACAATATTTGGGCAAACATCTTAAAATCTGGAAACAACTTTTAAAATGAATTTTTTTTCTGTAGATGAGACGATATTCCACACGAAACCTTTTCTGAAATTCCATCGTGGTTTCACCACTTATCAAGCTTGGACCTTGTTGTTGAAGTAAACCAACATACCTAGTAACTTCCTGGCTAATTATACCTAAGCGGTTAATCAACTCTGAAACATCACGATTGTAGAGGTTCATTGTTTGTTCTTGAAATTTCTCAAAAACCCTTCGCCACAATGTTCGGAGATTAAATGATGGATCCTGAGTAAAATAAATATAATTCATGCAAATACATTCATCTTCCGCAGTAGTGAATTTTGGTTTTCGTCTCCTAATTTCACTGTCTACATCGGCACGATCACCAGCTCTTTGATTTTCGACAGCAAGTTTGTTTGCCATGTACTCAGCAAGGTTCATATTATCAGCCATGCTCTCTAAGGAATTGGAAAAGTGATGAAAAGAATTGGAGATTGAGAAATTCTAGAGAGATTTAGAAATTCTGGTGTGAGTTAAAATGGGATTGAAATTAGGTATTTATAGAGTGGAAAAATAATAGCCGTTAGATGAGGAACTAATAAGTGTTAATCTTACCAGCGAGCGACAGCTTGACTGTCGCTGCCAATTTAAAGACCATCGAGCGACCGAGACTCTAACGCTCGATGGAACTCTGTCGTGTATGCCTATATATGCCAGGAATAACATATTGGTCTATGAGTTTGACAGTTTGGCATACCCATAATGGGTGCATATATGCCAAATATCATGTTTTGGCAGGTGCATAGGAATAGGCCTAAATGGCTCAAATCCATGAAGGGATACCATGAAATGGGCTTCGAAACGTGCTCGACAAGGGGATGTAACTGCCTACTTCAGCCACAAGTTGTCTTCACCTCTACTGACAATGGTACCTGTAACGGAACCAAAACCAAGGGTTCAGTTATGAGTTAAAATTGGAACCAAGCAATCTTGGTAGAAAAACGCCTTTTTTTTTCTAATTATTTTTTGTTTGTATTTTGGCCAAAATTTAAAGAATTTATCCAGTTTATTATTAGATTTTTTTTCTAAAAAACGTTCAACTCAGAATACTAGTAAAGAAATGACATTAATCTTCTAGTATAAAAATAATAATTGTGTTTTAACTAAACTGGGGGAGGATCAATGGCCTCTTAATGAGTTGATTTCAAATGAGACTGAATCAAGGGATTAACACTCGCTTGCAATCTATCTTATTTTCAAAAAAGGGAGGATCAATGGTTTTGATGATTTATACTTCGTTCCCACTGTTTCAAGACCCCAAATTGTTAAAAACTAGAACCAACTTTTATCACAAAGCCGAGATTTACATGATTTATATGGGGATACCAGTCCTATTAGGGGCTAATACCGTTTCATATAGGACAAAAAAATCCCATCGATCCGGACCGTTGGATCAATGAAATGGTATCAGTCCCTAGTAGGACTGTTATCCCTTTATAAATCGTGGAGATTTATTTCTAGTGATAGCCAGACAAAACCGAGTCCATTAACACCCTTGTACGTTTATTAAAATTTTAACGGTTCATGATAATAATTTTATATAAAAATTTCAACATCAATGAATGGGATTTGCAGGTACACAAATGGATTCATGGAATTCATCTAAAATACCTAATTTTCTATAAAAATCTCAACATCAGTAGTGAGTGAGGACGTTTGCATCTGTACAATGTACATCGATTAACCCAATACACTTTCGACCACGGATGACATATACAATGGTGAACGCGAAAAGCCAAATGCCCATCTAATATTTGGCTAGCCTTTAGATTTAGCTTTTCATTTACCCACCAAACACATTGCTTTTAAATGTACCAACTACTTTCTATCTTGTGTAGCATAATATCACTGCTTGTCGTGCTCGATCGTGGTGAAACATATGGAGTTCTCACCTTCCAAACATCACAGCTTTTAAATGCACTGCTAACTACTACCTTTTGTATCTTATACAGGAATAAAATGGCTTCTCGCTATAAAAACACTCCATTCTTTACTTCTCTCATGCCACCGTTATATATTAGTCTCAGAATCTTGGTATTTGTACTTAATGTTTTTTTCGTTTCAAAATCCAAACCCTTCGAATTATTTCCAAAACCGTTAAAACTTCATGCAAAATCTTATAAATATTTCTTACTAAAAAAACATCCCAAAAATCTCAAAATCTACCTCCAATCTATGTAAGAACTTGAACATCACTATATAGGGTTGAACAATAGTTATTCTCTTGATGGTGGTGATTAAAGTAGTTTTTATTATTCTTTATTCTCTTGATGGTGGTGAAAAGAATTATTCTTTTAAAGAAATCTTCTAATTGTTCATTCGAAAAGAAAGAATAAGTGAGTTATACTATGCTGACTTGGTCAACTGGTATGAGCGAAATCGGAAATGAATATGGGTGGTCAGAGGATTCACAAAGTTTTTTTTTGTTTTAGTTTCTTATCGGATCTCTTTCAATGGGTCTATTTCGGTGGAGACCAATGCCTGGATTCTCCCAATTTCTTACTCTGGGGAAGCAAATGTTCGTGGAAAGAGATGTGCTTGTCTCGGGGATTTAGTCCGGCGACACAATTGTAGTGATGGATCATCCTGCCTAAACACAATTGTAGTGATGGAGTAATATTTATAACTTTTTAGTTTATATAAATAGAATCATTCGTGGGACCCAACTCTTATTAGTTTAAATAAATAAAATTATTAGTGGGACCCAACTCTTATTAGTTTATACTCCCTCAGTTCCAT
The DNA here is from genome assembly GCA_023531295.1 of Papaver armeniacum. Taxonomy (NCBI): domain Eukaryota; kingdom Viridiplantae; phylum Streptophyta; class Magnoliopsida; order Ranunculales; family Papaveraceae; genus Papaver; species Papaver armeniacum. The sequence continues at coordinate 98,478 of JAJJWW010008953.1, read as the reverse complement.
TTTGCTTGCTTTTTAGGGTTTCTTTTGTGTTCAAATTAGATGATAGTTTTAGTTTTTTTCCCAATTTTCACTAATCTACCCTTGCTTTGGAATCACACGAGAATTAATTCTCATGGTAATCAACACAAAAACAATTACTCTAACTTTTAAATATACCCCATGGAAGATATATACTCAATCTTGTACATCCCAAGTACATTACTATGGGATTGATAACTTTCCCTATATTCTAGAAGCACAAAACTAGGTTATTTAACTTTTAATTATGAATTAATATGGGTATTATTGGAAAGATTTTACTCTCTCTGATATTTCTTAATATCCGCGAAAAACTCTACAACGTCAAGTAAATCGGAACGGAGGGAGTATTAATAAAATCACTAGTGGGACCCTAAAATATCAGATTTGTTCATTTTGCCCTAAAATAAAATCGGTAGTGATGAATGCGGTTTGTTCATCCACGTGGCTCAACAAATTTTTATTTTTGTTCATTGCCATAGGAACTGCTCTTATTAGTTTATATTAATAAAATCACTAGTGGGACCCTAAAATATCAGATTTGTTCATTCTGTCTTGTTTCCCATAGTGGAGAATGCAGTTTGTTCATCCATGTGGCTCAACAAATTTTTATTTTTGTTCATTTTCATTGGAACTTGCTCTAATGGGTTTCTTTCATCACATGCCCAACCGCACGATCCCACCCTTTGCAACTCAAAATCCAAACCTCTCAAAGACAAAAGTTCATCCAATTTCTTAAGTTCGTGATTTATTTAAAATTAAATGCATCTAACAAAACGTTAAAGGTTTATAGGTTCCATAACAAGTTAAGGTGTAAAAGAAGTTTTGTTGGCGAAACCAGAAATAGCGGATTTTAGTACAATTATAAAATTATTAAATGACAATACTAATGATATGAGTTCAAAATTCGTCATCATTTTATTAGCGAAATGCTAACAAAACTAGGAATAACGGATTTTAGTACAGTTGTAAAATTATTAAATGACAATACTAATGATATGAGTTCAAAATTCGTCAACATTTTTTAAGCCACCAAAAATTCTTTACGGATCAAAAAGAAAAAGAAAAAAAATCCTAAAATGGGTTGGACTTTGGAGATGAGAGCCATATGGTTGAAGTCTTCAAGGAAGGCTTGCCAGTAGTACCCATCATCTAAAAGAGTGAATGGACATTACTTAGGTTTACCCTCCTCCAGTTAGCTTTCGAAGCCACCTTATTATTCCATTTCCACCTCCACCGTCTTTAACATTTTAGGGTTTTTGAATCGGCTACGATCGAGGAAGAAGCTTGATTTAATTAGGACAATTGATTTCGCTTGGGAAATAGAAAGATACCAAGAAAAAGCGAATCAGCGCAAATGAAGCCAATGCGCCATGGCCTTGGCGGCGAATGATTGAGAACTTACGGTTGGCTCATTAATGTGAAACTTAGGGTTAGAAATTGATTGCCACATTTTTACGATTTCTTCTTATAGAAACCACCTCATTTATAGGCGATCGGCTTGACTTCCAAGTTCCAAGCTAGTAATAGCTTACCCAGTTGATCGCTTTAAATCAAAAACGCGGGAGTTTGGTAACTTGTTCCTTCGAATATCAACCCAACACCGGAAAACTATGTTCGAGAATCGGGTACGCCATATATAACCACCACGGTCTCTCTTGTTTCTCTCGACGATGGCAGCGATGATCACATTCAAGTTTCTGATTTGATGGGAGAAAAGATTTTCTTAAGGGAGCAACGCCAAGGAAGCTTTATAAATGCCCGACAAATACGAGAATCTGCGAGGTCGCGCTTTTATTATTTGTTCAATCTGTATGTGTACATTATCCAAATCTCAATCTCTTTACTTATTACCTTTTTCGATTTGATTGAGTTGAAAATTGATTTGTTTTATGGTTGTTGATTACGTAGCCAAAGCGAAACGAGCAGTTGATAAAAATGGAAAATATTGGAACGAAAGAGGGAATGGATTTATTAAGCTTCTTAAACGTAAAGAAACTAAGAAATTCCGTTTCGTTATGAGACAATCTAAGACACTGAAGGTTATTGCTAATCATCTAGGTTCGTTTTGGTTTTTGAATCCAATGAATTGATTTGTGTTTTTTCTCTTTGATGTTTGAAACTGTGAGATTTTAATTTTGGATTTTGTTTGTGTTTATTTGTAGTTCTTCCAACAATTTCAAATCAAAAACATATTTGGAGTCAGAAATCATGGATCTGGCATGCTACATTCCTACAAAAAATGAATGCAATTCGAGATAGCAAACCTGACCATCTACTGATCTTAATTTCAGCCGTTAATTTTGAACGGTTGTTAATCAAAGGGGTAGATGGTGGTTTTATACATCTCGAATTGTGCTCATTTTTTTGTAGGAATATAGAATCTTATAAGCAGAATATACCATCAAAATATTAGACTTAAATTCATTACCATTTGGGTTTTGTGGAGAAAATGACGCAAAACTTGTCCGACCTCATCCATCTAAGAGTGTCCATGGATCCTCCCTCAATAATAAGAAGCATGTTTATTTTTTTATTATTTTTTATTTCTATGGATGAAGTAGTATAGAAAACATAATTTGTAAATTATCCATACAAAGAAAGCGTGGAGAGGGAAAAAAATCATTCGATCACTCTAAGTCTTAGAAGTCTTAACATTGAAACCTTAATCTAAATTTAGTTTTGTTCATGGTTCGATATTTTTTTTTTTTTTTTTTTTTTTTTTTGAAAAAGAGGCAAGCCTCATATATATTCATCATAAGTCTCGATTCAAGATCGGGAGCAATTACATGACTGACTCAGATATATTCCACGGTTACAACAAGTTCAAAAAGACTACAAGGACTACCAGGACATCCACACCACTTGACACCATAGTCCCACGACTCAATATGACGACCAACACCTACCATTCAAGACTGATTCAGAGGTAACATGATAAGTTTAAAGGGTCTTGGTTGGATCAATAGGGCACCCAAACCATATAACAAATCTAAAATGAATAGACGTGTTAGGATACATACATCAACCCTTTCTCAGTTTTTGAAAATCACAATAAAACATGTAACATAGATATAAAAGAATCCACATATTCAACCATTTGTCCATGATTTTTTCAAAGTAACAGTAGCAAATGTAGCAAGTATACTGATAACAAAAGTAACAAATATAACCAAAATCGGTTATATTTTTTCATAATCGGTCTGTTGTGATATGGGTCGGTATGGAAATCGGTCTTGGTATCTTAGGTGTCTTTGTAGAAACTTGTATCTGTGTCTTGAATGTCTTTGTAAGAACTTGTACCTGTGTCTTTGGGAAACATGTTGCTGCTGTAGATGGAAGCTGAAACGAAGTCAGGATGGCTATTGATATAACTAATTAGATAATCTTTTTCTTTTGTTTCTTGATGAGATAATCTTTTCTTATTCTTTGCTTAGTACACGAAACATGGTTCGTATTGTGTCCTAAGCGTAGAGAAACCACACCAATCCATCTGAACTTGGTGGTTAAACTCTCTTTGTGCTCGGCGCGGGATGATAAAAATCTTAACACCTCTTATTCATATTACTTATTCAATATGAAAAAAATAATGAAAAGGTCGTTTTTCTTCAAAACCCCAATTATGACATCCCTTATCTCCCACTTCACACCTTGGAAGGCACCACTGTTCCTTTTAAAGGTACTCCAGAGAACAAATCTTGTGGAGACGGGGTGGGGCCTGTAAGCTGATTGGATATTTAGGAGGATCAATTTCAACCTTATAACGGCCTTGTATGAAAACTTAATGTGATACATTTATGAATTATAGATTTGATAATTGATGTGAAAGACCCCTCATGTTAAGAATAATTTTGAGTCTTGTTATTAGGAGGGAAAGAATGGATTTGAGAAGAGAAGGATTAAGGGGAGGGAATTAGAATTTCAGAGGAGGGATTGACTTTTTAAAAGAAGGATAAAATATCTAAAACATCCTTATAGTCACCCAAAAACACCATATTACCAGCGACAAAATGTTAGATGCTCATGCGAAAACACCTAAATCATGATCAAAACCAACCTAAATCGATGTGCTTTAGAGTGGTCATGATTTTTTAATTAAGTAAATATTGAACCGTTTGATATATAAGTTGAAACTTATGATACTTCCTAATAAAGACGAAGATCAGTGATGAAATAAAAAGATCCGCTGTGTTGATAGTTGATTTTGTTTATATGCTTATAAAATTAATATAATGAATTCATTATGATACAAACAATTACACACATAAACTGATGAGTTTGCCTTTAGAAATGCTTGTCCCGGAAAAGTTCAGGATTAGGAATTTAGAACTTGTAATTCTCATCCGAATTAGGAAAACCCAAGAGTCGAGATTTTGAAAAGTTAATAATTAGATTTATTAAGATGATAATCACAACGAGGAGGATTTCCACAGAGAAAAAAAAAAAAAGAGTTGATTGTTCATAACAATAAATTACGGGTTTTGGAAGAAGATGATAGGCCGAGTTTGGGATCCAAGTGACTAAGAACCCTAATTTAGTAAGGGTAGGATTGATATTTCATATTTATAGAATTATTTTGATTAGAAATTTCTTTGACCAAACATTGACCTGAATTTGGAGGATTTCTTTCCCTCCTCAAATCCATTCTTTCCCTCCTAATAACAGGACTCATAATTTTTCTGGCGTGGGAGTGGGAATGATTGTATTTTCATATGCACCAATGCCAAAGTGTCCGTGTTTTTTTGTCGTTACAGAATTATCACCATACCGGAATGCTACGAGTCTTCAGAACCTTCGGCTTCTACTTTACGATATTTTTGACAGTTTGAGATTGATTTTTACCATCAAACGGAATGGAAACGGAATTGTATGAACGGATTTCATTCCCTCTGACCAAACGTGGTACATCCTAAAAATGACGAGAGCTATGTCGTCTTTTCGCAGAGACTCGTTAATATTTGGCAGCTAGAAGAGTGAACATTACTGGTTTACCCTCCCCAACTTAATATTTCTAGGGTCAAAAGAGTTAAACCTATAATTGCTAGGGTCATGAGAATAAATTACTCATTTCTAAACCACCATATGTGTACACTTCCAGTCAGTCTTTGACATTCTAGGGGTTCTGAAACTAGCTCCTAATAACAACATTGTGTTAATAGTGATAATCAGATTCTATCATTACACTCGGAAACATTACAAACAACACACTAAACTCTAAAGACAGAGTAAATGCTTGATTTAAAGCATACTACACACGTGCGATAATGACTGTACAGCTGTTAACCTTCACCACTTAAGTCCTTAACCTGCACTGCATCATTTGATTCTGCAGCACTGTCTTTATCCCCCCTCAAGCTCATGGGTAGTGAAGCAACCTTGAGCTTGGATCTGATATGACGTGGACCATGTAATCCTTTAGTAAAAATATCTTGGTGATCTAAAGTATGAACATAATACACATCAAGAGACTTGGGTGAACAAGTTCTCTAAGAAAGTGATAATCCCAGATGAACATGCTTCATTTTGGAATGCAGCAACTTGGATTGGAAGCAAGAGAGATAGAACTAATATTGTCACAACCCCGACTTAGGTATCCCGGAATGGAGAAATGCAAGTCTTGTAGAATATAACAGATCCAAACCATTTCTGCAGCACTGTGATCTAAAGTCCTATACTCAGCCTTTGTGCTTGATCTGGCAACTGTAGTTTGCTTTTTAGAAGACCAAGGCACAATGTTTGAACCCCAGAAAAATACAATATCCCCCAGTAGACCTACGATCATCAACATTGCCAGCCCAATCAGCATCTGAGAAACCCAAAAGAAATGAATCACCTTTTGTAAATTGAATACCATACTCCAAAGTTCCTTTGAGATATCTCAAGATTCTCTTAGCAGCTTGAAGATGCTCGATTCTTGGATGTTGCATATATTGACGGACGATTAAGCTGCAAAAGAGATATCTGGTCTTGTCCAAGTAATGTCTTTGAGAGCACCAACAAGATTCATGTACTCGGTTGGGTTTTCAAAGTGTACAGATTAACACTTAGTTTAATAGTTGGAGATACAATAGTTTGACAAGGCTTAGCTCCATCCATGTCATGTTTGTGAAGTAGATCAACATCACATTTGGTTTTGAGTGAGATAAAGAGAATGCTGCGATTACTGGTAACTTCAAACCAAAGAAAATAATGCATATCACCTAAGTCCTTCAATGGAAACTATATCTCACTGGCGAGTAATAACATGTTGAAGAAAAGAAGAATGGAACCGGTAAGTAAAATATCATCAACATATACGAGCCACAAAGATTTGAGAACCTTGTGTGTGAACAAATAGAGTTGGATCTTCCACGGAATTAACAAAGTTAAGAGCTTTTAATGCGGGTGAGCTTGTCATACCAAGCTCTTGGATCTTGCTTAAGACCATAGATAGCTTTGTGAAGTAGACAAACATGATCTGGTTTACTTGGATCAACAAAACCTGGAGGATGAGACATGTAAACTTCTTCTTGCAGGTCTCCATGAAGAAATGCATTACTTACATCAAGTTGATGCATTTTCTAGTTGAACTGTACTGCCATAGAGAATGATTCTGATTGTAGCAGGTTTAGCTACAGGGTCAAGGTCTCATCAAAATCCAAACCTTGTTCTTTGATGAAAGCCCTTAGCAACTAGTCTTGCTTTATGCTTGTCAATAGATCCATCTGGATGATATTTGATTCTAAACACCCACTTACAACCAATAAGATTTTGAGTTTGAATTTGGAGGAACCAATGACCGGGTACACAACTTGTATCGGTGCATTGTACTCATCTCTGAAGAAAGTCTCACACTTTCACTTTGTTAGCTGCACCTATACTCTTAGGAACATGACATATCAAAGCCATTGGCGATTGATGCTTAGTAGAAAATTAAGACTTAGGAGTGTATATACCATGTTTACCTCGTAGTCATACAATGATCATTTTTAACAAGAGGAAGAGAAGCGAAAGTAGAAGACTTATACTTTGACAAAGAACATGATGATACGTCGGTAGAAGAAGACAAAGTTGAGTGATCTTTTTGAACAAGTTTATGAGAAGCGGATGTAAGAGATGTATCTTTTGATAGAAAGAGATAATGATTCGATAGAAGAAGGCAAATTGGAAACAATATCATAAGGAAAAAGAAGTTTCATTGAATGAAACATGTCTAAAGATATAGATTGTTCAGTTTTTAGTTCTAAACACCTATAACCTTTATGTTGTAAGCGTAACCTAGAAAAATGCGGAGCTTGCTCCTAGGTTCAAGTTTATTTGATGTGTAAGGTTTCAACCAAGGATAGCATGCACAACCAAAGACTTTGAGAAAATGATAGTGCAGTTTGTTTGTGAAATAATGTTTCATAAGGTGTACATAAATCAAGTGATCTAGTAGGAAGCCTATTAATTAAATAATTAGCGGTTTGTAAGGCTTCATCCCAATACATGTTAGGTAAACCAGATTGAAAGAGTAGAGTTCTAGTGACACCTAGAAGATGTTTATGTTTCATACGCAACACCATTTTGCTTAGGTGTATGAGGATAAGCGAGTTCATGAGAAATACCTCTTGATTGACAATATGTAGCTAAAAAGGTGTTTAAGAATTCTCCACCATTATCGATCCTAATTGTAATGACCCGACAAGGAAAGTATCTTCTCTATTCTAGTCACAAAAGACACAAAAGCATGCTTAAAGTCAGCTTTAGAAGACAAAGGTATGATCCAGAATATTTTGTATATTCATCAACAATATTTACATAATAAAAGCGCCAGATACTGAAGCAACATGACAAGGATCCCAAAGATCCATGTGTAATAGCTCAAGTGGTTTTGTAGCTATTGTAGTAGAAAGTTGAAATGAGAGCTTTTGAGATCTACAAAGATTACATTCATTACAGCAAAAAGATTTATTGGAAACATTTACTACATTCAATGTTTTACAAAGTTTTTGAAGTGTTTGAAAAGTAGGATGACCAAATCTTCTATGAAGTAAAGAAATGTCATTTATTGTTGAGGAATAAGCATGATGAGATGATTGAAAGTTGATGGGATAGAGTCTATTTTTATGTGGACCTTGGAAGATAATCTTCCCAGGTGCGATCCTTCACGAAGAAACCATGAGAATCAAGAGTTAGAGAACAATTATTATGCGAAGTGAATTTATGAGTGACAAAAGATTATGCGCAGCTTATGGAACAAGAAGAATCTCATTTAGACTAAAGAGTGATCATGTACAATTCTACTAGAGTGTCTTGTATGAATTATAGGCATACCTTCTCCATTAATCTGTGTTAATGATCTCGGTACCATCATAAGGTGTAGCTTCTTGAAGTAAACAAGCATCGAATTTGTAATATGACTATTAGCTCCAATATCCACTATCCATTCATCTTTGTCAAATATATCTGCTGCAGCAAGCATTGCAGTGAGATTTGTTGGTGGTGCTCTTCCTTTGTAGGAGAAATTCAATCTTTGAGGAAATTAGGAGCAAGATGAGATTCGGATAAACAAATCGACAAGGTATAACTTCACTAGTAGGATTTCCTCTCCCATAAGCGGGTCTTTGAAAAATTGCAGGATTTGGATATCTTCCACCATTTGAGTATCTTCCACCACCAGAATATCTTCCTCTAAAATTACCTCTACTAGAATAACCTCTAAAAGATCCTCTGAAGTTGTTATTTGCCAAAAAAACCTTAGCATCCATATCAAGTTTGGTGTTCTTGAGTCTCTCAGCGACAACGAGATTCTTCACTAAGAAGATTATTATGTAACTCAATACTAGTAATATGAGGATTTACGTGCCTCATGGATGTAGCAAATGAAATGTAATCCGAATTTAAAGTTTTTAGTGTGATAACAACTATTTCTCTATCAGACACAATTTCTCCAGCAGCAGCAAATTGATCAGATAACAATTTGATTTCATTAATGAGCATAGGAATCGATTTATCACCTTGAGTAAGAGAGAGCAGCTTAGTACACAACTGAATAGAATGTGTAGAAGAAGCTCTTACAAATCGATCTTCAATACTCTTCCAAAGTAGATGAGATGTAGCGACTCGTGAAAAATAAGCGAATCAGAAATGGTGTAATTGATCCATATAATGATGGTAGAGTCCTATTCTATCCAATCTGTATAATGCTGATTCTCAATCCCATTAAGTTCATTTCTTGGAGAGGTATATTGTGCTGGACAAGGATATGTTCCATTAAGAAATTTACTGCGACTTATAGCGTTGAATGACGGGATTCATCAAGTTTCTCCAAGTGTAGTAATTATCCTCTTTGAGTTTCGGATGAACAAAGGTAAAGATTTGATTTAGTGGTACCTTTGAGAAAGAAGAAGCATTAGGATTTTCCATCGAAGACGAACCAAATTCTTGAATCATAAAATAGATCGAGATTCAAGATTGAAAAAGAAATAGAAAATTGAGAAAATGAAGAAACGAAGATCAAATCGTAGTGGTTGAGAGTAAAAAATTACTTGAATTGAGAACAAAAAACAATCGAGTTTGAGTTTGAGAGCAAGAAACGCAAGCGATGATGATAAAACAGACAAAAAATCACTAAACAACACAAGAATTCTCGGAAGAAATCAAGATGAACAATTGATTCAACAACGGATTGAGTTTACATTGTGAATAACGAGGATCTACAAAGGATTAAAAACTGAATTGAATCTAACCCTAACATATACGATACCATAACAACATTGTGTTAATGGTGATAATCGGGTCTATCATTACACTCGGAAGCATTACGGGCAACACACTAAACTCTACGAGATAGAGTAAATGCTTGTATTTAAATCATACTACACACGGGTGATGACATCCTGTACCGGCTGTTAACCTTCACTACTTAAGTCCTTAACATGCCTTTGCATCATTTGATTCTGCAGCCTTTTCTTTACCTAATCCTCCAAAACTTCACCCAAATTTCACAAAAAAAAAAAATGAATGAAAATTTAGACAGTTCTCTGGATAAACTTCCAATCAAAGAAAATGGCCTTGGAAGATTTGCACCGTATGATCTTCCTCTCATGCCTCTTCTTTCATTTTTTCTTCAATTTCTTTTCGAATTTTATTAATTAGTTGTTTGTGTCAAGAAATTAAGATTTGCTGTTGTTGTTGGATTGATTGAGTGATGTAGGTTATGATCAGAAGATACTTGATTTAATTTCGGTTGGACAGTAGAGAAAGATACCAAGAAGAAGCAGAAAACTGCGAATGAAGCCAATGGCCTTGGCAGAGAATGGTTGAGAACTTACAGTTAGGTCATCAAGAACTCCCTGTTATTATCGATACGATTAACATGGTAGGAGGCATTTTTCTTGTTGCTACACATTTTAGTGTTAAATTTGAAACTTAGGGTTAGAAATTGATTGATCCTCATTTCTGTTGTACCAAAAATATGGAGAATTAGGGCATTAAGGATTTGTTTAACTATATTGGCATACATTTTCTTTAGTTGGCAGAAGTGATTTTAGGGTTGACATGGGCAGTTCTGAATTGTTAGAAATATATCTAAAGAGGGCTTTAACCATCTACCTATAACTCCACTTGTTTGGTCGAGCAAAATCCTTAACACCAACTTTGTCAGAACTTATAAATACTGCAAGATAGAGTTTCCCTTTCCTAATTTGAAAAGGTCAGGTCCCCATCTGATTATAGAAGCCACCTCCGGCTATAGGCAGTCAGCTTGAGTTCCAAGCTAGTTGTAGCTTACAGTTCAGTCAGCTTTAAATCAAAGCAGGAGCTTGGTAATCTGTATATAAACACAACACCAGGAAAAATATGTTCAAACTCGAGTTCCCACCATACAGTCTCTCTGTTTCTCTCTGATAGTAGCGATGGAAATCGAGTTTCCTAGAATCACGGAAGACGAAGATTTTCTTCAGGGATTAACAACACGAAGGAAGATTTATAAATACCCGATAGAAGAGTCTGCTGAGGGACGAACAACAGTTGCACCTGTTATTAAACTTGAAGAAGATGTTTTGTTCAATCTGTATGTATACCTTATTCCAAATCTCATCAATTTATTTAATTACTTGTTACTTTTTTCGATTTGATTTGAGCCAGTTCAAAATTGATGATTTGGTTTTTGGTTGTTGATTCTGTGTAGACAAGCGAAACTGTACGGATTTGATAAAGATGGAAATAAGTGGAAAGAAAGAGGAAATGGATTTATTAAGCTTCTTAAACATAAAGAAACTAAGAAATTTCGTTTGGTTATGAGACAATCTAGAACACTCAAGGTTATTGCTAATCATCTAGGTTCGTGTTTTGTTTCTGAATTAACTTGTATTTTTTCTTTTTGAAGTTTGGATTTGATCTGTGAGATTTGATTTAGGTTTTTTTTGTTTGATTCTTTTTTTTTTGTAGTTCTTCAAAGAATCTTGGTTCAAGAACATACTGGGAGTGGGAGTCAGAAATCATGGGCCTGGCATGTTGTTAGGGTACCGACCCTAAACTCGTCATAAGCCCATGGGTAGAACTCAACTCGAAAACCGGTTGACTAGATGAGGGAACCCATTGACTTATAAACTACCAATTAAGCCCCATCTAACCAATGTGGGACTAGGATCCCAACATCCCACCACGCTTCCAGTCCCAACGTCCTCGTTGGCCCACTCTATCGACACTGACCCGAAGGTATCCCTTTCTCTTATGGAGGCTTCACTCCCCTATCAGTATTCAATGCGGGTGACAACTACGCCCATACATAGGTGCCCTAACACTTTAATCTAGCCTATAGGTCACCCCTTCCGTGGAGCGGTCATGGGTCATGGTGGTTGGCTACGATGCAAATGTTAGGGTGCCGACCCTAAACTCATCATAAGCCCATGGGTAGAACTCAACTCAAAAACCGGTTGAATAGATGAGGGAACCCATTGACTTATAAACTACCAATTAAGCCCCATCTAACCAACGTGAGACTAGGATCCCAATACATGCTAGTGATTTTTCTGATGGTGAATTGAAAGAAGAGGTGTTATGTGATCGATTTGTATACATGCGGGTAAGTATTCGCTTTAGAGTTTCATTGATTTTTATTTACTAAATTGATATATTGTGCAGAGGTTTAATTTCTTCCTCATTTTTTACTAATACAGTTGAGACACTATGACTTGAGTTTATAGTATTATGATGTTAACTTTTTTGAGTTAACTTAGTTGAAATTTGGCTTACCAATTCAATCTTAATATACATGTATTCTCTTGAGTCCACTACTACAAGAAGTATTATGTAGTAGAATTTATTAACCCAAACAAGCTTCAAGTCATAGTGTGATTCTCTAATGACACCACATCATTCCTTTGTTAATGCTAAAACAAGATAGATTATGAGTATCATTGTGATTGAATATATCTTAACATTGTAATTGATATTCCGTAGGGATTTAATTTAGGTTGCCAGATTGAAACTATTATTCATGAATGGCCTTTTGAAATCATATAAGTTTAGTTTTATTTTGGGAGGTCTGTAATTTCTAGCATTAACACTTAGCATCCCCATGCGCCAAAATGCCAAGGTTCTAGAAAAACTTAGTCTTTCAATCTGAAATATATTATTAGGTTGTGCATGTGTGTATGTCTGACAATGCTTGATCATGAATTTGAATATTTGAACAGTCTTTCTTCAATGTTTGTGTCGTATGATAGTTCTATGATGAGAATATCCGTTGGTAAACATAGCTAGTCTGGAGGAAGTGAATTACCGGTCGAGTAACGTTTTATTTTTCTGACTTCCTGACCTGTGTTTGCTTCTTGCCACACGGATGCTAAACTATTTAAGGAAATGGTCGTGGAGGCTCTTTGCGTCTCAAGTGCGAGAAATCGAAGAGAGAAAGGAAGGTGCTACATCATTAGCAGCTGATCTTGCGATAATTTGAATGTTGGTGAAAATAAAGATGTACCTAACATCTTTCGTATTTCAACGGATGCCGAATCTCAGTGCGAATTCTAAAGAAAGCGGGAAGGCGCTACATCACTAGCAGCTATTATTGACAAGATAGATGTATCTAATATCTAATATTTAGGATGATCAATTTTAATCTTATAACGGCCTTGTATGAAAAATGTGCTACATCTATGAATAATTGAGAATAATTTTTATGGCATGGGAATGATTGTATTTTCATATGCACCAAAGCTCAAGATGTCCATGTTTTTTTTTGTTACACCGGAATGCTACAAGTCTTCAAAACCTTCGATCTTTGACAGTTTGAGATTGATTTTTACTATCAAACCGTGGAAAAGGAATTCTATGAACGGATTTCATTTCCTCCAATCAAACGTGCCACAACCTAAAAACGAAGAGAGCTCTATTGTCTTTCCGCGGAGACTCGTTAGAGCTAGAAGAGTGAACATTACCGGTTTACCCTCCTCAACTTAATATTTCTAAACCATGATATATTTACACTTCCGCTCAGTCTTTTGACATTCTAGGGTTTCTGAACTCTTAATCCTCAAAACTTCCCTAAAATTTCACAAAAAAAATGAGTGAAAATTTAGATTTGTCCGGATAAACTTCGATCAAACTATTGGATGCAATCGAAGAAAGGTTTGCACCGTATGATCTTTTTCTCCGCCTTCAATTTTTTTCTCTTTCAATTTTTTCTGAATTTTAATTGTTTGTTTGTGTTTAGTAAATGGTGAGATCAGCTAAAGGAATCAAGTACGTAGTATCCTGTTGGGATCAAATACGTAAGGAGCGCAACTGTACCTTGAATCAGTGTGATATTGATTAGGGTTCATCTACAGTCCAGTCTGAAGTTAATTTGTAGTAGGCTAGTGTGTGTAGCGGCTTAATACAGTGTGGTGTTCAAACTGGACTAGGTCTCGGGGTTTTTGCGCATTTGCGGTTTCCTCGTTAACAAAATTACTTGTCGTGTTATTTTTTCCGCATTATATTTTGTTGAAAATATCACAGGTTGTGCGTTAAGATCAACCAATTAGAATATCCAACCTTTGGTTGTTGATTTACATTGATTGACACTTGAACATTGGTCTTTGATACCGTTCAAGTAACTCCTCTTATATTCAATCGGGCTCGCAGATTTCTATTTGCTGATTGCGGATTGAATTAAGAGTTAGAGATATTTTAACTCTTTGATATACTTTATTCTAGATTGAGTCTGACTGTCTAGTTGATTCTCTAGAAAGTGTGTTGGAGTAAGTCTTCTCAGTTATAGCGAATTGTTGGGTGTGGTTATTAGACCCCGCATTTGCAATTGGTATCGAGAGCATGCAAACACGTTAAAGACCTCATAAGTCTGTGTTTGTAGCAATGCGAGGATGGACGATCTTCTCTCGATAAATGCATTGCCGAGAAATAAAAGTTTTGTTTCCTTAAAGTCTATTAAAGAGAAAGATTTGTCAATCTCTAATATAAAAGAACCTTGTGTTCAAAGGAAACATACTACATTGAAAAGTGTTTTCCCGACCACCTTACAAGCGAGTCGACTCACGAAGTTGAAAAGGATGCAGCCAAAGAGAGTAAAGTGATTCTAAAACTTGTTAGAATCCGATTCGATAATGTCAACCGGTTGAAACATAAATTTAATGTCCTTGTTGGTATGATATGTGAGCGTGACTCTCGTTTAAATATTTTCAAGAGGAAAATCTCAAAAGGATGTTTTGAAAATTGAACATCTCTTAAGGAAACTCTCATTCCAAGAGTGTTCAAAAGAGTCCGCCATATCAAGTGCTTCTGATGTAACTGGAAAAATTTCGGGTTCAGAAGCAAAACCAAAAACCCTTCCTGTTGGAAAAGATGTGCATGTATCTTCCTCTAATAAAGGAATGTCCATATCACACGGAAGGAAGAATTCTCCCAACGATGGTGTTAAGAGTGTTCTGTCTAATCACTCAAGTGATCAGAAAGTGTGTCTGTTTTGTGATTCAAAAGGGATTAGTAAACAAAAGAGAAATTCTAGGTTGCATGGCAATTCTATTATTTTTCTTCAACACACCTTAGATTTAATTCTCAAAGGTGTAAGCTGACATTACTATGTCTAAACCAATTGGTTTTAGTACTCACCTGTGTATCCCACCGGGAAAGTCGGTTCAACGTGTTCCTCAAATGTTCAAACACATAACAATCTTCCTAAGCCATATCAACGAAGAAGAACTCATGGATATTCTTCTGTTAGGAAGGGAGATTATGTTGTTCATGATGTGAAAAAGGTACCAGAAGAAGGAACAAAGGAAAATTGGAAATCAACCTAAAAAGGATAATTGAAGGATATAAAGAAATTATCAACATGCGACAATTCCACTGCCAAAAATCTTCGGTAAGAATCATCACTATATGTCATATTATGATGATAGAGTTTTATGATAACTTTTCATGTCATAATGGTTTTCCTCCAAAGATCAGGAAAAAGAGGTTTAACCATAAGCAACATTCATTTAAAGATCTCAAGGCTCATACTTGTGCTAATTAATCACAAGGTTTAAATTTCACTCACAAAAATCCTGGTCGAGTGAGATATAATCAGGTATACTCTGTGACAAATATTTTTGATTCACCAGCTATCTTCTTATCGTTCTTAGCCGGTTTATCACTTACAAACATTTGTTGTTGCATGAGTATTTTGTTTGTGCTTTGTTATGTTGTTTTACCTTTTCTAAAAAGGGGTGACAAATTGTTGTGCTCTACATTTTCTCTTATGAGAACAAATTTATTTAAGAGTTGAGTTTTCATTTACTCACCAAGCAAAAATTTGTAAAATCTTCTTCACAACCGTTTGGTATAAGGGCAAGTCTGTGTACGTGTGTGTACCCCTTTTTCACATAGGCACATACCAAACTTGGAAACCCTAAATTTTTGGTTCTTGAGAAACCTATAAATACCAAGCCTTTTAGAAGTACAGAAACTTTAGTTGTGCTCTTTTAAGGATGGGGTCTACTCCAAGTTCTTGGGATTTACCAGCCGATTCAATTGATGATTCGGTTTATTTGGAGTTTGTTTGAAGAAGAAAAGAACCCTTGTTAAGACTGACGAACTCGAATCTTGTGCCTCATGCTATTATGCGTTTTCTCACCAAGATCGAGAAAATGATGAGATGATCTCTGCTGAAGTAGTTCATGGTTTTCTCACTGATCTTGGGAAGACTCAACTAAAGCTCGAGAACTCTGTAAAGGATCTTAACTTGTTACGAACTGAGTTGAAAAAGGTTGATTCTGATCTTGTTCTCATGAAGTCACAAGTTAAGGATCTTCTCAATGAGGATATCTTCTCTGAAGACGCAATTGATACAGTTAGTCACAAGCTTGAAGGTCTTGGAACCAGTGAAGCTTAAAATCTTTGGAACTCTGATTATTGCTTGTGATTGATCTTTGTTTTTAGAGTTGTTTTTGATTATGTCTATTAAATCTTTTTTTTATGTTTTTAGAAGAATAACTAGGGTTTGGAATAGCCATTATTGTGAGTACACATAGCTATGTCCAACGATTTTCATCTTCATTGTTTTTAGATTTATTTATTTAAATTCTAAGTTATTTGGAAGATGATTTTTTTTTGCAATTTTAATCTTTATGATTTGATATATTGCAAATTGTTATTGGATATGTTGTTTACGTCCGTGAACCTGTGAATGTCCCATACTTGTTCAAAAGTTATCTCTATTATACGTCGATATGAATATGTTGATAAAGATAGAACTAACTTTTGACAAACAAAATTAAAGCCTTTTATGTCATTATATTGATAAAAAGAAAGGATAAAACTTTTGTTTCCTAGGATTAAGTCTATTACATATCATTGTTCAAATAGTGATAAAAATAGAATGAATCCTAGTCTATTTCGCAGTATTGGTCAATCTCCGATCCACATTTTTGTGCATATATTGTGTTGCTCCGCAAGTTTTCTTATGTTTGAGCATGACCAATTGAATTTATCATTCTCTTGTGGTAAATTTAGTTGTAGCTCTGTAAGTTCTCTTATGACGAGCATGACCAATTGAATTGATCACTTTCTTGTGGTTAATTTAGTTGTGTATTCCAATTGAATTAATCATAGGTTTTCTTGTGGTTAATTTAGTTGTGCATTTCGATTGGATTAATCATGGATTCTCTTGTGGTTAATTCAATTGAATACTTTGGATTCCAATTCATGTTTTCATGTGATTTGGTTATGTCCAAAGAAATCCTTCTTTTCTTGTGAAAGTAAGGTCGCATTTGTTGTTCTTTCGGGAATGACATTTAATGTGGGAGAGTTCTTTTTGAACTTGTGATTAATTGTTAAATCTTTGTGGGGAGTGCGGCTGTGGAATATTATAGGGATTATCTTGTATCTTTATAAACTCCTTGATGAATGCATTTAGCTTCGGCTTTATGATGGCATCTAAATAAGTTGATATTGTATTCTCTTTTGGTCATGAAGTATCTCTATGAAAATTTCATTAGGATCCCACTAGTTTTCGTACCTTTGCCAATTTATATTGACAAAAAGGGGGATAATTAATGTGTAGTGTGACACTACAAATACATATGTTATACGGATCATTATGTAAGGGGGAGTGGTTTTCATATCGAGATGAAGTATTGACTAAGGGGGAGTGATACATATCACCATAGTGTTATTGTAAAAGTTGTGATACAATTGAACTTTGATGTTGTGTAATAATACTATGACACCGTATAACAATGATTGAGATCATTTGTTTTCTCATTGTTATCGCTACGGATCTTCAACTAACGATGGTGCTAAACTTACAACCTTTGTAATCATTGGATCACTTGGAAGTGACGAAGATTTCGAGTCATGTTGAAGATTCCAAGGAGATCAAGCATGTGGATGAGAAGCTACGATTTTTATTTATTTTGTAATCCATATGTATTGATAGTTTTGTCACTAAAATTGACAAAGGGGAGATTGTTAGAGCCTTTGCTCGGTCGAACTCGCATGCGTTGCTATCTCAAGCATGTTTGTCAATGTTAGTGATCAAAACTATAAGTCTTGATTTCTAGCCTATTTAGATGTCTCGGACTAGGACATAGTTTGTGTAGTTGAGCTTAGACTTCACGGCGTTTATCACTTGAAGACGAAGAACTATTAAGGAGATCTTGTGGAACTTCATCGACAAAAGGTATGTGGAGACTTAAACTCATCTATCACTTGGAAAGTCTATTTCTACTCTATCTCCTATATTGAGACATAAGTCGTCTTACGATATAGTTTTCTCTATACACATTTGAGATTTCGAGCTGAGTATATCTCACTTACATATTTCTCGAAATATGTGTTGGTAAGCTTTCTCTTCGACCAAGTTCATCTTATATCATGTAAAAATTATCGAGTAACATCTTACATGGTTTGTGTGATACAATCATTTGGTGTAAGACTTGGAATGTTTCGATAATGATTATTTCAATATCTTGAAAATTGCTTTGATGTTAATAGTGTGTGAAAACGGCTATTGTCATTATAGAAGAATGTTTCAATGTCTGAAATAAAGATTTTAGAATCTTGTAACCTTTTTTGGATATAAGCATATAGTGTGTTCGCACACTTGTGTATAAGTCCAAAACCGGGAACCTAAAGTATGCATACTTGTGTGTATACAAAATGGTTGAAGGAGACTGGATAAGTATGCGTACATGTACGCATATCGGCGGAAGTTCACGTCAGTGAATTTACTGGCGATGTTGGATTTCAGAAACCTAAGTCGCGTGGCGGAAAGTTCACGTCCGTGAATTTCTGAGTTTGAAAACCAAACAAACTCAAATTCGGTTACTTAAATACGTACGCATACTTAAGTGGGTTACTTTATAAAATCGGTTGTACATGAACTTAAACATTTATTAATAAGGAATGAAATCTTTGCAAACCGTGGCTATAATGTTCATGTATTGATTCGAGTGAATCAAACCGATTTTGCTTCAATTGTGTTCTTGTATAATTCTATGAGAATATAGCAATTGAACAACTCTTTAACTAGTTTCATTTGAGTCATTTGAACTAGTTATAGTTGAGATGAATAAGGTTGATATGAGAGTAATCATATGGCTAACCTCGGTTAACTATTTGTGAACCAACATGATATACACGTTTGGGTACGGTTACATAAACCTAAATGAGGGTACATTTCATTTGTGTGTAACAAGCTAAGTTCGATCTAACGGTTGAAAGATATTAGCTTGGTTGAATCAGGTTTTTCATCTAACAGTGATTATTGAATGCTTTGTTAACAAGGTAACTTGGATTCCAAATCCTGATTTGAAAACTATATAAAGAAAAAAATCTAGCAACTGGGAAACCTAATCCCCACACCTCCGGTGTGTTACTAGTTGCATAACTAGAGTCGATTCTCCTTTAACCTTAGGTTTCTTCTCGAGAAACTGTAGGTTAACGACTTGAAGACTTCATTGGGATTGTGAAGCCAGACCCAACTATTCTCTTTGTAGTTGTGTGATCTGATCTTGTTGTTTCTATCGTGATTGAGTGCAATCGTAAGATTGGCTTGATATTTATATCTCTGATAGGCAAGATAGAAAAGTAGTCACAAACACCTTCGTCTCATCGTTTGTGATTCCACAATAACTTGTTTCCCTAGTCGATTAAGTTTATTATGAGGTGATTGATAATACTAGGCTATTCTTCGGGAATATAAGTTCGGTTTATCAATTGGTTCATGTTCACCTTGATTTATCAAAACACGGAGCAAAAAATCTTGCGTATTTCTGTGGGAGATAGATTTATTCAATCATATAGACTTTTCTGTGTGATACATATTTGTTTATCAAGTCTTCGACTTTGGGTCGTAGCAACTCTTAGTTGTGGGTGAGATCAGCTAAGGGAATCAAGTGCGTAGTATCGTGCTGGGATCAGAGACGTAAGGAGCACAACTGTACCTTGAATCAGTGTGATATTGATTAGGGTTCAACTACAGTCCAGTCCTAAGTTAATTTGTAGTAGGCTAGTGTTTGTAGAGGCTTAATACAGTGTGGTATTCAAACTAGACTAGGTTTCGGGGTTTTTCTGCATTTGCGGTTTCCTCATTAACAAAATTCTGGTGTTTGTGTTATTTCCTTTATGCATTATATTTTGTTATATAACTGAAATATCACAGGTTGTGCGTTAAGATAAATCAATTAGAATATTGATAGGTGTCTAAAACACCTAATTTACTATCTAGTAGTTACGCTTTCTTTGCTATTTTTCTTGTGAATTATGTACTTTACGCGTGTTTTTGAGTTATTAGGTACTCTGGAGTCGCAAGGAGGAAAAGAAGCGGAAATCACCCAAATTGAGGCGAAAAGGGCAAAGTAATCATTTCGCAGGCTTAATACTATTTGGAGCCCAGCCACGGTTAAGGGGCAACTCTATTTGGAGGAGTATTAAACAAAGACTAGGCGTGGTTAAGGGGATGCCATCGGGTAGCCCTTATCAAGGTGACATGAACATCAATTATAACCTATCTACACAACCCTAAATTCGAGAGATGTTTTCTCTCAATCATTGGTTCATTTCTCCACCAAATGAGAGGCGGCTACTACCATGAAATCGAGAGCGAGAGTTATTCAGAGAGACGGATGCTTATTAGGTCGGAGAATTAGTGAAAGAAGTCGATGTATTGATGCAAAGAAATTGTTTGAGGGTTTGACTTCGATGGAAGCAGTGAACAGATGGGTTCGAATCCGTGAAACTCAGAGCTACCAGAGGAAATTCATGGGGTTTAGGCTCGATTCTGTGGTCTGAAGTTGGAGTTTAGATTGATACCAGATTGAGAATGAATTAGTCTGATTCTAGGGATTTAAGGAAGGAACTGGTGGTAATTGAGATGGAGTTCAATGGATTGCCTCTGTTGATGATCAAATGAAGAACGGCTGAAAAAATTGAGAAGAAAATGGATTCGATTTTGCTGTGAAGAGGGATATGCTGGTGTTGCTTCCGTTCAAATGGGTCTGCTGCTAGGGTTGAGTTTGAGACGAGAAATCCAAGAAGGAAGCTGGATGAATGTGAAATTAGGGTTTGTTGGTGAGAATGAGAATAATGAAACAATGGGTTTGTGTTGGATTTGAAATACACGAGAAGAAGATAAGAATTGGTGGTAAAATTGCTATCATGGTTGTGAGACTTTGACGAATTTAGGGAGTTGATACTGTGATGGGATCCGATGGAGAATACAAAGGGGATCTGGTGTTGATGGAGGTGCGGATGTTGATTGCAGTTGCAGCTGATGAAGCTGTTTCCAGGGAATGGCAGGATGATGGAGATGGATGGAGTTGATGCAATAGCTAGGCAGTGAGGAGTTGGTTAAGGATGAACCTGTTGTTGTGGTTGCTGATGAGAACACAAGGGTGAGCTAAATGGAAACGCATAGAATGGAGTGGCTCGAGTATCATGCTCGATGAGAAGATGCGATTTTGTTGGTGTGCGCGTAGCCAAGAAAGTGCCAGAAAATGTGTAGATGGGGTATGCTGTGATGAATGAGCTGATGCAGGTGGTGATTTCAGCTACACGAATAGAGCGGCTGGAGTTGCAGTGAAGAAAATGAGCAGTTGGAGCTGAACTCAAGTGCAGTGAATGAACTGATTATTGCCATGAAGATTGGCCTGCTGAGGCTTAGGAAGCTGTGCTGTAATGGAATGGAAGTGCTACAATAGATGTATGTTAGGAAAATGTAGAGTTGCGGCTACGGTTGGAAACTCGGGCGTCGAGAGAACAACTCGGGAAGAGATGGTGGTGATCTTTGGGCTATGGCAGGCCGAGGGCAGCTGAATTGCGGCTACACCATCAAGCCGAGTGAGCAAGCCCCGGTACAATTAGAAGATGCAAGTGCGGAGGAGATGGGGCCGTGATGTGTATCTTTGGAATTTCGGGTCATTGGTGAATACGGTTGGTGCTTGTGAAATGAAGGGTCGATGTGTGATTGACGATGGAGTTACTTTGAATCGATTCTTTGGTGAACTCGAGTCAGGGTTTTGTATGAGAGTGTGGGTTTGATAAAGTGCGAGGAATGTACGAGGCTTGCTAGGAATCGCAGGCATGGCAATAGACACTGGAGAGTTGTCTTTGGTGAAGAGTGGCGAGGCTTGGAGGTTCTGAGAAGATGATGTTGCCGCAATTTTAAATGGAGAAGGAAAACTGGTGGCTTTGAAGTTGTTCTTGTGTTGCTCCAAAGATTGAATCGATAGAAAGTGCGGTAGTGGTATGAACTACGAGGTGGTGTTTACGGGGATATGTTTTTTTGAGGTGATTGCAGGGTTGTTTGAGCTGTTGTTGCTACAAATTGGAATGCTGTGGTAATGGCAATGAGTTGCAGACTAGCAGGAGGCTTTAGAAGGCAAGATGTGGAGCTGTTATGTGAGAATAGATGAATTTTAGGCCTAGTTGAAGAATGGAAGATTGCAAGAGTTGCAGGGCCATCTTGGCGCATCACAACATTTGGCCTGGCAAGATGGCTTTGGCACGATCCGACTCGGCCCTTTCAAAATTTGGTTAGATAGGTGACTCGGATCGACTAGACTTAGCTGACTCATACTCGACTCGGTGATTGGCCAAGTTGACCGGCCGAGTTGGATCGTTGGCCAGGATTGGTGAAACGGGTGGACTTTGCCGGTCACACGAGATGTCTGTCGGCGACTTTTCCGGCCAATTTCGGCCATAATCCAGTTCTCCGTGGCAATTTTGGACATAATTTTACATGGGTTTTTCTCACACATGGGCTTGGTGGACCACTTGGAGATGGGTTTTGAGAAGACCTAATATTGGAAGGAGTATCCTTTATGGAAATTGAGAAACATATAAAAAGAGAAGACTTTTACCTAATGGAATATATCTCATCTATCTTTTTGCCTCTACTTTGTTTTCTAGGGTTTAGAACCATGAAGTCTTTTCTCTTTCTTCTTGTTATGAACTCCATGAATATGAGCTAGAGTTTTCTTTTGGTTATGGATTAGTTGGATTTCCAAACATGAGTTTTTGTGCAATAAATTAGTTTTCTCTCATATTATCGTTTATGATTCACCATTAATATTGTTACATGATTTGAATGCTTGTTTAGTCGAGTCGCGAATCGATTGAGTTTGCTTTCATCTTTATTGCTAGATTAGGGTTATTATACGCAAAAGTGATAATTCCTGATTGCAAGTAGCATAAATAAGATTATAGTTTGTAGTGGTATATTCTTATGATCTTATGTGAACCATAACCTTTGTTAAATCGGATTAGTGCTTTTACACGTTGATTGCTTTGATTAGCCTGATTTCATAAAACTTAATGCATCTAGGGAATTAAACTTGATTAGTGCTTTTACACGTTAGGTTGTTCCTTTAGATAGAATTCATATTCGCATCTTTTAATGTGTTTGTTGATGACATGAGGATATTTGCGGGATATTCTTGCGATCAAGGTATTCTAGGGTCTTTGATAAAAGTTGAGATTAAAATATCAATTCTAGTTATTGTGTTGAAAACATGTTTGTGAATGAAAACAAATCCATGACCAATACTTTCTCATTCTTGATTTGCGTGTTTATTTTTATTGTTTGCTTTTATTTAGTTTATTATATTAAAAATCAGAAAACTCCTGTTATTTATAGGAAACCGAATCAATTTGACAACCAAGACCTCTCTGTGGGAACGATCCTTTCTTGCCCTTGCTTCATTATATATTTTGAGTAGTAAGAAAGTGTAATTTATTTTTGTGTCGGGCGACAAATCGGTCAAATATCCAACCTTTGGTTGTTGATTTACGTTGATTGACACTTGAACATTGATCTTTGGTACAGTTCAAGTACCTCCTCTTATATTCAATCGGACTCGCATATTTCTATTTGTTGATTGCGGATTGAATTAAGAGTTAGAGATATTTTAACTCTTTGATATACTTTATTCTAGATTGAGTCTGACTGTCTAGTTGATTGTCTATAAAGTGTATTGGAGTAAGTCCTCTCAGATTGCCAAACGAATTGTTGGGTGTGGTTGTTAGACCCCCGTATTTTCACTCAATAATTCTCCATTTTTCAATTCTTTTCTGCAACTTGGCGGTATCAGCTGCACACACCATGTATGAGGGCTATAGGAAATCAAGTTCTTGCCATATAGTTTGAAGTACATTGAAGTAGATGGACAAAGGTCTGCTATTCTGGCGCGTCTTGATAATCCGACGATTGAATTCATAAATCTATGTCGCATCACCGCTCACTACATAGATCTGTGTGACTGCCTCCCACACTTCTTTTGCTGTGGTTAAGCGCATATAGCTTCTCTTGATATCGGGAGTCATTGAGTCTATCAGCAAACTCATTATCATGGAGTTTTGTTGAATCCAATTATCATATGAAGGGTCTCCTTCTTCTGGACAAGCTTTACTTCCGGTCAGGTACCCAAGCTTTCCTTTACCCATAATGTAAAGTTTCATGCAGTGAGACCAAACAAGGTGATTTGTATCATCAAGTTTACAAGAAATCATATTTCTGCCCATAGTATCATTGTGAGAAACATCTAGAGATGTAGAACCCATAGACTGAGAAGAAACACTGTTCTCAGATGTTTCAGGCATCAAATCTACTTTTAACTCGACAGATATTCAAGAGAGAAAAAGAACAACTTTCAAAAAAGGAACCACAACTTTCAAATAAAGAAACCTACTTACAGATCAGCCACCTGGTTCTTCACGAACAGCTTACGAGTCTAACTTACAAGTCTTATTCTAGGCTGAAGTTATAGTAGATCGAAGCTTTAAAGGGAATCTAGGCTAGGTTTTCTCTTCTCTGCTTCCTTTGCTTTGATACCATGAAGAAACTTAGAAATAGATAGTGAAAGGGTTGTTTTCACCCATAGGAGAGGCTCCTCTTTTATACAATTAGGTCCTTACAACTTAGGGTTAGAAGGAAAATATCTCTAACACTAACTCTACGGTAATTTAACACTATAATACTAACTGTACAATGACATTCATGACCCATTCCAACAAACTATTGGTTCTAGTCACTTCGTATTACAACTTCATGGTTCACAACATAGCCCAGAATCTCAACACCAACACTAGAAATGTCAGAAACCAACATACTCAACCTCTAGCTGACTCTAGATATTTATTTCTTTTTTACCATACGTTACAGCTGAGCTGATTGACATGAACCAAGTTTATAACATACAGAACAAAAAGATCATGTTGTGTTATGTTGGTCCACGCTATCAAATGGGTACCAAATGCAAGACATACAATCCTATTACTATTAAAAAGTCATGTATAACTATATGCTCCAAGTGTTATTATCAGCAAAAGGAATTTTCATAAGCTATCAAATCCATCAAATAACATGTAAATTATGACAGATATGAATACACACCTACGAAAAGCAAGCACACAAAGAAGCTTGTATTTGAGAGACTCAACTTGAGCAATAACACATAAACCTTTGTTATTAACTTTCTCAGCATAGAATGTTCTCAGGAAGATTAAACCTCTTCTGTACTACGGAAGTCAATTCTCATCCTCCTTCCCTTCTCACCTACAAATCCACAAAACCAACCTATTTTAGATCTATACAAAAAAACAAAGAAGAGTTGAAGAGTTTAGTTTTTATATCAAGAACATTTTGAGTTCTAGTAGATCTAATGATAATCTCAATATGCATAGGTGTAATCCTATCTGCAACACATAGTATCCATCTTCAACTAGTTCTCTTGTCAATACTTCTTGGCTCAGCAAAGAGCACTCCATCAGCAACAAACTGGTATAATAATCAGAACAATTGATTTAAACCTCAAGAAATCAGAAAATAATCACAATCAATCAAAACAATTGATGTAAACCTTTAAAAAAAGAGGTTTTTTTTTTTTTTTTTTTTAACAAAAGAAGTTTCATTAATAAAACTAGAGATTACAAAAAGTTGTTAACAAAAGCCAGGTATGGACAACATGTCCTAAGCCCAACAATTGGACAACAAGCCCACAAGGGTTATCAAAAGAAAAAAACCAAAAAAGGCAGAACATGTTACACTTTTTTGTATGAATACAAGCAATCAATCAAATCTGTAATAAGTAGTGTCTGGCCATTCCATTCTGTGCATGTTAGAGGGTCTTGCTGAGAATTTCATTACTTGACCTTTTGAGAGATATACACCCTTTTTAGCAAAAAAGTCTGTGAAAAATTTACTTCTCTATAGACATGATTAAAGTGAATATGTCTTAGTCTTGATCTGACAAAGTTCCACCTATTCCAGACAAACCAAGGTAACTTGTTCTTCATGAAAGCAGCAATTGCAGCAGTGGAATCATAATTGATAAAAAATTTCTCCTTGTGGTTTTTCACAGCCCATTCCATAGCACACAAAGTTCCCATAATCTATGCAATGTAGTTTGTGGATACTCCCAAACCTCCACTCTCAGCTGAAATGAAACTTCCTATACAATCTCTGACAATAAAACGATACCCAGAATTCCCAGGGTTTCCTCTAGATGCACCATCACAACATATTAAGAAATTGTCTGAATCAGGAAGGAAGAAAGCACATTCTATAGCCTTAGCAGATTTAACCTTCCTACGGCTTATATCAAAAAAAATTAGGATCGGCAAATCATAAGATGTGTTATGCATAAATCCTTTTAGTCTATTCTCACAATCATGTACCATTCTTGTGATTTTAATCTTAGATTTATCACTGTCAGGAAGGATATTGTCAAAAAACACTTTGTTCCTTGTAAACCAAATATCTACCATTATATTGAATCTTTCATATGTACCACAATTCCTAGATAACTGAACTTTTATGCTTGCAGAGATTAATAACATCATCAAAAGTTTTTGGGTTTTTGAAAGCAAAGATGCTACCTATCCAGCTCCATAAGATTTGTCCATAATTGCAGTTCCATAAAATATGGTTCATGTTATCTTGATCTTTATGACAAAGAAAACATCTTGAAGCAAGAATCATACCTCTTTTTGTAGTGTTTTCATCTGTATTTCCAGCTCCCCTTGTTATTTTCCAAATATTGCTTGAAGTGGATGGATGTATACATGAATTCCAATTTTTTTTATACCATTTTAGCTTAAGCTGTTTTCCTAATTACATTTATAGCACTGGACACAGAAAAATCTCCATCTTGAGTAGCAGTCCAAACTATCTTGTCCTTTGTAGAAGTAAGAATAGGAAGATCTTCAGTTGAAAAGAAATTAAGCATATCTTCGGTATATTCCAAAGAATTATCTACAATCAAATGCTTAACTTTCATATTGATGTTACTGAATGTAAGCATTGTCAGGGAAACATTTGTTTAGACTTGTATCCATAATCCAAGAGTCATTCCAAACAGAAATATCCTCACCATTCCCAACTAGCCATCTTGTGTTATCTTCAAAGTCTTGAAGAATCCATTTAATACCTGGCCAGACTGAAGATTGTTTATAATAAGAAATCCAATTGCCATTTTTATCTTTATATTTAGCTAGGAAAATTTTTGCCCATTCTTCATATGAATTAAGAATTCTCCATAATAATTTCATCAATAAAGCTTTATTAAGATCTTCAAATCTTCTTATACCTAAACCCCCTTCTTCCAAAGGTGCACAAACCTTTTCCCAAGCAATAGTAATGAATTTCTTATCTTCATCATTCCCACTCCATAGAAAATTCCTTAGAATTCTCTCACAAGCCATAATAAGTTTTTTAGGCCACTTATAAATGGACATGTTATAAAGAGGTATACTACTTAGGACAAATTTAATAAGGGTTAATCTGGCTTGGAAATTTAACAGTTTCCCTATCCAAGTAGCCAGTCTCTTTTGCATCATCTCAACAAATGACCACAGATGTTCAGTTTTTATCCTTCCCTGAACCAGGATTACACCCAAATATTTATCGGGGAAAACAGAAAGTTTCATGTTCATGTAATCTGCAATCTGTGTTTTCCTAGTATCATAAGTCCCATCAATAAAAATCTTACTTTTAGCAGCACTAACTGTTTGACTAGAAGCGTTTTGATATTCAATAAGAAGCTGCTTAAGATTCACCAAAGAGTGTTTACATCCATTGCAGAAGATAAAAATATCATCAGCAAAGAATAAGTGAGATGGATAGATACCTTTTCTGATAACCATTGGCTGAATTTTCCTCTCCTGAAGAAGTTGAGTCAGTTTTCTACTTAGAGTATCAGCAACCAAGACATAAAGAATTGGAGATAAGGGGTCACCTTGTTTTACTCCTCTTCCAACCCCAAAATATCCAACGGGACCTCTATTGACATAATAGAAATTTTTGTTGTTTTTAGTAATACCATTATCCAGTTGGTGAATTTCTCTGAAAACCCATATTTCTTCAACACTGCTATTAAAAAATGCCAGCTTATTGTGTCATAAGCTTGAGAAACATCTAGCTTTAAGGCCACATTTCCTCCTCTTCTATTTGTATTCATTTCATTAACTAGTTCTGAAGCCAAAAGTACTTGCTCATGTATATTTCTTCCTTTGATGAAAGCACATTGTTGTGGGGAAATAATTTTATGCAAAAGACTGCTCATTCTTATTGTAAGGATCTTTGTAAAAATCTTGAAACAAAAGTTGCTTAAACCAATTGGTCTGAATTGAGAAGCCTTTTTTGCACCTTGAATCTTTGGTAGAAGAACAAGAAAATTTGAATTTAAACTAGAAGGAATGATTTGATTGCTCCAGCAGAAATGGATAGCTTTGACAAGATCTTCTTTAATAATATTCCAAGTTTCTCTATAGAAAATACCAGTAAAACCATCTGGTCTAGGTGCACCATCCCGATTGAGACTAAAAACAACTTCTTTGATTTCTTTTTGAGTAGGAATCTGTTCATGCATTTTATTATCCTCTGAATTGATAATGTCAGGAATTGTTGTAAAAATACTGTCACAACTCTGAACTAGTACTGCTGCAAATTTTTCCATGAAATGATTAAGAAGTATATTTTCAATAACCTGTTTATTTGTAACAATTGTACCATAATCATCTTCAAGTTAAGATATAGTATTTTTTGCTTGTCTGAGCTTAATTTGAGTATGAAAGAATGCAGTATTTGCATCACCAAACTTGATCTAATTGATTCTTTCTTTTTGGCTCAACATGGTATGATAATTTTGAGCTGCCATATCTCTGATACCTCTTGCAGTAATATAACCATTCAGTAATTCCATATTAGTTGGATCAGCATCAGAAATAATGTTAGTTTCAGTTACCTTTTCTTCTGCTTGTTTGAGTTTGGTCTTAACATTCCCAAAAATCTCCCAATTCCATTTCTTTAAAATTATCTTCAATCTCTTTAGTTTGTTCATGAAAATGAAGATAGGATTTCCAGTAAGCTGTTCATTCCAGGATTTAGTGATTAATCTCATGAAATCAGGATGTGAAATCCACATCTTCTGAAATCTAAATGGAGAATTTAAAGGTTTGAGAACATCTGCAGTAGTACCAATTAGACAACTGTGATCTGAAATGCCTCTTGAAGTAACATGATATTTCCACCCATTGTATGTATTAAGCCAGTGCTGATTAAAAAGACTTCTATCAAAATTGCAAAGAATTCTTTTTTTTTTCCACATCTTCCATTAGACCAAGAATATTGTAGACCACTCTTGGGAGCTTGAAGAAGTCCACACTAATCAATCCATTCAGTTAAATCATTTAGAGATGTATTTAGTGGACTTCTTCCACCTTTTTTTTCATGTATAGAAGTAATAGTGTTAAAATCACCTATAACCAACCAAGGTTTGTTTAGGTTACTTATATTAATCAGATCAGCCCATAATTCTCTTCTATTAACTGTGAGTACATCTGCATGAATACCAGTTACTAAAACCCCTCCAACATCAACTGTAATACATTGTCTGGAAGAAAAAACAACTGAAGGAGAAGAAATTGAACAATTCCAAAAAAGCCAAATATTTGCTTTCCTACTATCACAAGTGTTGTGAATTATTTTATAATGCATACCATGAATTTTTATTCTATTCTTTGTATTGAAATGAATTTTAGGCTCTGCAATAAAAACTAAAGAAGGATTTATTTGTTTAACTAAGGAAATCAGTTTATTTTTGGCCTTATCCCTCTTAAGGCCTCTGATATTCCAAAAAATTATTCTCATTGAGAAGGGTTTTGGGGAGAAATCCCCTTAGCAGACAATTTTTTTTTGACTTTCTTTACTAGCTTTTCTAGTAACAGGAGCATGTTTAACAGGCTTTGCAGGAGGTTTTTTCTTTTCAGTAATGATCTTCTTTGTAATCACTTTAGGACTAACAGTATCATTCCTTAAAATAATGACATGGGAAGCAAGTGTACTGCTATGAATTAAATCTGAAGAACTAACCTCTTTAATTTCACCATCTTCAGAACTTGAGTCACTAGAATCTTCATTGATAATAGGATGATCAATTTGATATGCAATAATTGTTGCTTGAGAAGAGCATTCAGAACATTGAATCTATTTAATTACTCCACTAGATTCACCAATAATTTTTTGAGACTCCATGCCGAGGAGGAGGAAATTCACCATTGTATTCAACAATCTTTTTTCTGATAGTAGGTGGAATCTTCCAAGAGAGATATTTTGTTGTGAGCTTGCGAAACACCGTTGACTAAAATTTTGTCACTATTAAGTTAATATAGTGAATCATTTCCACATATATCAAAACCCTTTTGATGTGTTTGTATATGTTTTGGCTTCCATTGTTTTTTTGGTTTGGATACAAAACCATCAGCAGAAGGAGCTTGAGCATTTTCCTTTCTTTTATATCTACACTCAAAAAGAAAATGGCCTAGAGCCTTGCAATGACTACAATATTTGGGTTTATTAGAAATTTGAATAGATTGTTCAAATTTCCCATATTTAGAATTTACCCAAATAGTACTAGGAAGTGATTTAGAAACATCAATTTCAACAAGTACACAAGCATAATAACCCACAACTATGTTTAGAGTAATTTCATCTAATTTAACTGATCTTCCAAGAATATTACCCATTTGCATTAAGATATTTTCCTTCCGGTATTCAATGCTCAACCCAAGAAAGATTACCCAAACATAAGCGAAGTAGTTTTTGAGTCAGCTTTGGATTAAAATTTGGTTCCCAAGCTCTAAGATCTAAGATCTAAAATCTATAATTCTATTTTCCAAAGACCTCTCCGGATGTAAAAAAAAGAGGTATTTTGTAAAATGGTCGTATGTTTAGTGCCTAATTAGGTCCGAGTCGTAGAAGATGCGATTGATGCGTTAGGTTCGTTGGTGACCATTGACTAGTTTGACCGTGTAAAATATTTACTAAAGTTCCCCTACAAAGTTAGTAAATGACTATATATATATCCTAACTATGTTTAAAAGTTGATCTGGGTTTGTCGTGAAATTTTCACAAACAAATACCGTACATTATCTACGTTCGAAAATTTCGATCGAATCATTAAAATTAAAACTTAATAACCCATTGTAGAGTACTATTTTTCGAAGTAAAAGAACAATATCAATCTCCCCTCTTTGAGTTTTTCCCGGAGCATTCTATAAGAGTTCTTGACATCGGTTGATTAAAAAAAAGGAGTCTTGACATCCAAGCAATACCATCAACTATAAAGTACTATCGGTAGAGCTATAGATCTATGCTTCTGAAATTAGTTTCGCAGTTTATGCACACTCCGAATTTCAATATTGTTTTAGTTAAACTAGTTTCACTGATCCACAATACAATAAATAACTTCAGCAGAAGCCGAACTTCATGGATGAGGAGTTCTCATGTGTAATGTGTTTATATATAACATAATAGACATGCACCTATACAACCTAATTAAGATCATTTAGAGAGAAGAAAACATTTATAAGATTTGCGTTGGTTCCTTGGGTCTATGGGTTCTGGTTACGAACTGATAAACAATGAATAGATCATGATTTGGGAGCAAAAAAATCCTAAATATTACTTACTGATATTGATCCACATAATGGCGGTTGATTTTGATGGGTTGGAGAGCATATACACGTTTAGATAGAAAAGAGTCTTTAGGTGGGGCATAATGAAAAATTCTATTGACAATATTTAAAAAGTCAACATGAGTAAAACAACTGTCAGGGTGTGTGACAAAATTTAGAAAGCCAATCAACGGTTTTCTAACGGTCTTTGGTCAGTCAACGACCCTAACGTATCAACTACATCTTTTAAGACCCAGACCCTAATTATGCAATAAAGTTATGACCCTTTTGCAAAATATCTCTTAAAAAAATCAAAGAAAAAAAGAACAGAAACAGGGATTGAATTTACCTTTCGTTCTTTTCTCATCTGTGTCATCATGATGATATGTTGTAGACTGAAACCCTAAGAAAATGAATCTTAGCTTTCTTGAGAGGAGGTTGGGGAGTGAAATGGTTTGGTTCTAAGGGAGATGAATGAGATTATTCAAAAAGATTCAGTTCTCATCAACTCACTCACTTATGTTTAGGATTCTAAACAAAGATCCAAATTTCTGGCATATGATTCTATGAAGTAAAAGTCTGATAATACATGATCCAAAAGTATAAAGTATACAAATTGAAAATTAAACAAACATTCATAATCAATATTTAAGAGTATTAATTGAAAATTAACCAAATATTAATAATAATCAAACATTCATAAATGATAATTAAGAGTAGTAATTGAAAATTAACAAAACATATCAATAATAATCAAACATCCGAAATAATAATTAAGAGTACTAATTTGGTCTTCAAGATAAATAACAATTAAGAGTAATGGTCTTCAAGATATACTAGTAACAAAAAAGAGGAGTTTACTTTAAACATAAAACTCAGTCTTCAAGAAAAATAATAATTAAGAGTACTAATTAGGTCTTCAAGATAGTATTAGTAAGAGAGGAGTCTACTTAAAACATAAAACTCAGAAACTCTATCCCCGATCGAACCTATCATCATGCTTACAAACCTGACAAATCCTTGAACATTTGAGTTATGATACCTTCTTTCCAAGTATCTCAGATTTGTAAACACTTAATTGGTCACCTTCCAGGAACCCAATAGTGACTGCGCAGTCCCATAAATGCCTTTGAACTGTAATCTGCAACGTATGTCTCAAAGAAATTAACAAACCTTTCATTACCAGTGAAGTGATCAGAAATGATCTGCCTAATCTGCAAGACAAGATTCCAGCTGACCTTCCCAAATGCAAGGGTATCCGAATATACGGACCAGATGACTTCCTTGCGAAGTTGGTGGATATAAGGAACTTTTTAATTAAACATCTCAGTGCTTAATAATTCGTCATTCCCTAACTACTGTGGGAATACAGTCTTGTCATTAACCGAAGCTCTTCTACATGATTCCCAAACAATTAAAAATCACCGTGTTTCCATCATTACGAAATCTGACGGTGGTTTTTTTCTTATAAAAACAAATGAATAAGATTGAGATGATTAAAAGAGAGTTTTTGTTACCCACTAGTTATGGTTAACAAATAATTTTATTTATTAATGAATGTTGTATTTGACCAATTTGTAGGTTGTATTTAGTCACTGCCCAAATTTATTAATTGAACTTCTCTTGTAAGCGTACTACCACTTAATATAACATAACATAATATATTATTATGTTTATGTGTTTAATATAAGATAATGTTTAAACAATTCATATTGGTAAAGGAATATATTATTGTGTAGACTATATAATATGACATAAGATCATGTTTGGTAATTTATTGTAGACTACTTAATATAACATAACATAACATAGCAAAATATATTATTATATTTATGTGTTTAATATAAGCGTACTGCCAATACATTTAATCAGTATATTGGATGTTCTCTGATAGTCCGTTACCAATCAAATAAGATAGCATTATCATAGCCCTATATGGGCTATTAGAAAAGCTAAAAACAAACAAACTTTGCGAAGTAAGCGAACATAGCCCTATATGGGTTATCAACGAACTAAAAAAAGAAAAAGAAAAAGATAACATTATCATATTATTATGTTATTCAATTTTCATCTTATATTTTATTATAAGATCATGAGTCATGATCTTATGGAAGTTAGAGGCATCCCAGAAGTCTTCCGTTAGTAGTTAGTTATGAGTCCTAATAAATTAGTTGATAGTTATTTGGATAGGAGACCCTGCTGGTATAGTCATGTTATAGCCTGTTTGGATGTGCATTTAGAAGTTACTTTTCGACTACTATAAGTCAAAAAGGAAAAAGTCAGCTTGGGTATCGAATTTCAAAACGACTTCTAAAAATTAAAAAGTTAACTTTTTGTGAAGCAAAATAATTTTACTTCGACTTACGCTTCTCCACTTCTACTTCTGGTGTCCAAACGCGCTTCATATGTAACATCTTGTTGACCATTCAAATCTGCACGATATACCTTTCTATAAGAATCTGCAACAATATAAAACATAGACCTTATATTCCATCACTATAGCATGTGTAAGTAGCTACTACACATCCAATTAGCATGTGTAACTAGTAGTTTCACATCCACTTAGCATGTGTAATCATAGGTTACACATGTTGTGTTCCTTCAGTGTAATCAGAAGTTACTAATTGGAAGTTACACATCCAAGTAGTATGTGCAATCAAAATATAAGTCTTGCGATGAGAAGATACACGCTGATTTTTTGTTCCTTAAGCTTAAGCATGATAAATGCTTAATTCTTACATATTTACTACTCAAATTTACATTTATTTAGTTATTTATTTTGTACATATTTAATTGGTTTTGGTTTAGTTTGCGGTTTTTAGAAAAAAAAAGCTTGATGGACTGAATGCGGAATTTTGCTGGTAAAATTGAGGAATAAAGTGATTTTAAGGTCTAGGACCAAAATGAAACCTAAAGATATATTGGGCCAATTATTTGGATATGGGAGAGTGGTAAGCATGCCACGACGTGTGTAAAAGTGTGTCACGGCGTGTGTAGAAGTGTGGACCATTATAAGATATTAATTATGATAAAAGATATTTGAATATATTTTGTTTATTGAAAAAAATAAGCAAAATAAAGAAGGAGATAAAGGATAATATATTTTCCAAATAAAGAAAATGGTGACTTCATGATGAGATATTATTCGACATGTGGCGCATTCTTATTTGAGGATTTTGTGTTGTCCTGACACAGGCGCATTCTCATAGGGGCAATGATGTGGTAATGGATATGAAAAAGGAAAGCGGTTTCCTTTGAAATACTGGTTGAAGCAGATGGAAAAGGGGGAGACAGGCCAAGAGCCAACAATAGTTTTTAGGATTTATTTTTCTTTTCGTCTTTTTAATTCTTTTGTAATGGAAAGTTAGCTCTCTCTACTGGGATAAAGAGGAAGCCAATAAATCATGTAAGGAATTTATGTAGTTTTTAATAAATATTCTTTCGAGCTTAATTGTTTAATAATTTCTCTTCATATCTAGCTTTGCTCTTTAAACCATATTTAATAGTCTTCGGCTATTGATCTTTAATAAGCAAAGGAGATTATATCATTTTGGTACAACAAAACTTGTTGTTTATTTTACTTGTAATATTTTCCGAGACATGAGATTGGGTTCAAAACTGTCTTGAGTTATAAAACGAATATTTATTAGAGATTGATTGAGTAGTTTGCATAACTCAATTGGTGGAA
Source organism: Papaver armeniacum (assembly GCA_023531295.1). Taxonomy (NCBI): domain Eukaryota; kingdom Viridiplantae; phylum Streptophyta; class Magnoliopsida; order Ranunculales; family Papaveraceae; genus Papaver; species Papaver armeniacum. Next base: position 62,876 of record JAJJWW010008953.1, on the reverse strand, counting down.
TCCGAAAACCTTGGTTCTCTTTAATTTGGTTTTTTATTAATTTTATTATTTTAATATTTTTCTCAATCCAATTCTTTTTATTTCTAGCATAATTTTATTAGAACCTAAGAGCAACAATAATTTAGTCTCCGTGGACAACCCGTATTTACACACTATCCAATAGATAGCCGTGCACTTGCGGTACACAATTTAAATCCCATCAGAGCACTATACAATATTGAAAGAGAAATTGCAAGATGCATTTCAATTCCCATACAAAAAATCAAATGTGGTTGTCTAGAAAAAAAAATCCATATTCGTCTACTCACGTGAACAAATAGGTTATACCAATAGGAAAATGAATCTCTACCAGAGTAGCATGCATTCTTTACCACCAAACATTTTCTCAGGTAATAATAGCATCCACTTGACAACTCATCAAACATTAAAATACTTGGAAACTCCAAGTATACCATCGAAGGTATAGCCTTTACCGCTACAGACTCCTAGATGTATGGACAAAATAACCGAAAATTCTACAATGACAGCAACAATACCTTACTAGGTTATTGTAGAACTCATCTGGCTCATGACCTAATGGTGTCACCACACCCATTCATGTCACAATTACTCGCATTATGTATGAGATAGCTCTAGTTTTTCCTGGTTATTCATAGTAATGCAATCAATACAATGACTATAAAACTAATCAATGGAATAAGAATTGTTCAAAGATATACCACATTTATTTTCGTGCGATTTAGATCAGTAACCGCAGTAGCATACTACTGATACTTGTTAAAGCAATTAGATAGAAATACAACTTTTGTATTCGGAAGTTGCACATGCATATGGCATGTGTAATCGGAAGTTACACATGCATCTTGCATAACAAAGAAAAACACTACAACATTTTACCAACTAGAAAACAAAACTCTGATTCTACACGTTGGAATACACAACCCTAATAATGATAAATAGATTCTCTACAACCTTACACATAAGCTTTAGCAAGGATATCCACTTCCATCGTTGCATCAACAAGAGAACTAAAACCTATTAATACCATACTCCAAATGTCGTAAAATGAATCATAAATGCCATAAGATTACCTTTAATATAGCCATTCAATTCTCAGGTATTGTTTAACTTGTCTTCGTTGCTGAAACAAGGTTTGGAGTAAAGCTTTGTTACCTATTTGGCTACTCATGTTTCAAGATCTGTGATTTCAAAAGAAAACAACATTGATTTCAAGCATTGGAAAAAGATGTAAAGTTAGAAGGATAACATAATTCGCAGTCAGTATATTTCACAAAATGAAAATATGCAGAACGAAAAGTATTTCTTTACTTTCTTTGAAGCACGTCACGATGGAATATATTTGTACATCCATAAAATACAATCAACATAAGAAGATGAATCAAAAAACAACAACACCATCACAATAACAAACAATTGACTATCAAAAACCATAAAATCAAAGCTAAAAATCCATGAACATGCATGTTTATCAAATTAAACACACCAATTCAGATTTCTTCCTCAAACTAGTTCAAATTAGCTACACAAAACATACCGAAATTGAGTCAAATAATCAAAACATAGAAATAAACAAACAATAAAATTCAAAAATTATAATAAAAAAACGAGACTAAAAACATCAACAACAAAACTATGAGTATAATTCAATAATTTTCATAGATTTAAAATCGGTAATAGATTAAAGTATGTTGATTGTGAATATCGAATCAACTTTAAAATCAAAACGAGAAATGAAGACTTATGACTGTTTTCATCAAAAAACAGATCTTGAATTTCGTCATTTTTTTTTTAAATTAATAGTTGTAATTGAACTAAAATGCTAGAAACAAATGAAACGAACCTTCTAAATCTTCAAATTAATTTACTGATATTCATTATCATTAACTTTTCCACATTGATTTTGAGTTAATCTTCGATAATAGGTATCGTTGATGATGAACTTAGGTCTCAAAGTTGAATTGACTTGTATTTGTTGATGAATATCCATCTTTAACTGGTGAAGATGGTTTTATTTTCCTTTCTTCCTCGAATCTTAACTATTCTTTAATAACAGATGCTCTAATCAAGTTACGTCAATTCGATTCAGATTTGAAGAAGGAAAATTAACTCGATCTAGGTTTTGAGAATGGAGTGTATCTTTTTATGTTGCTCCAAATTAGGTTTTCAAAAAGGGTAAATCAATTGATAGATCTATAAATTAATTGAAAGATGGAGAAGAAATTAAAACCTAAAAAAGTGGTCGAGCTCTGAGATTCATCCGGAAACAAAAACTAAATGAATGATTTTTTTCTTCTTCTAAAATAAAAAGGAGGGAAAGTTTGGTATTTAAAAATATTAATGACATCAACGATTAGGAAAAATTCAAAATCTAGCCCCAAAATTAAACTTTTTGGACCTAGGAATAACAAAATCTCAAAGTACTATAGAGTTGAGAATGAAGGATCCATTTTGTGGGGTTTCTTAATATATGACCCATATAGTATAGGGTTTAGAATAGGTTTCACTGATGGAATTGGTTTGAGTGTCTGAGGCAAAAAATCGAAGCTACCTTCCTAGGAAACTAGGAGTAGGAGGTTAATAGTGATTGTATCTTGTTAGAGGCGGAGGGCGGAGAAAATAAAACTAGAGGTTTATCCCCGTTTAAATGAGCAAATCTCTAGATTTCTCATTTTTCTTTTTATCTAGGCCATAAAAGATGCAATCATAAGGTTTTTTTTCCCTCAAATGCTTATGGATGGAGTCCGGCTCCGACATCAAAATGAGTAAAGCTAAATTCGTAACGGAAATGGCGATACGGAAGTAGGTCAAGATTTACAAGACGTATGACCCAATGAGACTCACACCCCTTATCCTAATCATGACAAATAGTGCGCTACGATGATGATCGACGTTGCGTCTCTGCCATTATCATCATTTGATACACCCCATCTTTCCCATCTTCTACTTTTGCCCCTGCAAAGTGCAACCTTCAATAATTTCTTGCCTCTTATCTCTTTTTTCATCCCCTGTTGTTTTCCTCAATTCGCCCTTCCCCACCATCTCTTTATTTTCAAACCTTTCTTCTTCACCCCCTTTGAAACCCTAAATTTGTGTTGTATCGAGATTTATCGAGTCTGGTTTGCTGCAATTACATCTATTGAGGTATGTTTTCTTCAATAACGTGTGTGATGAATTTTTTGGTTAATTTTTTGTCGAATTAAGTTGTGATAGTGATTATGTAGTGAATGATTGAGTTGGGATGTCGAATAAAAACCAAAATTCACAGTCAGCACCAATCGTTTGGTTTGGATTTAGGAACAAAGTTATGATTTCTATTTAGATCATACAACTACCCATACCGCTTATCTTTGGAACTTCGTAAGTGCGACATAAACATGATATTTGTAACTCGTTACTTGATTGTGTAGTGAACATAATTTTATGCCTAAAAACTATGTTTCATTACATGATTTTAAGGAAGTAGACGTACGAACTTGTTTCTTAGTTGAAAAGAAATCAAGAAGATTAAGGTCCAATTTTCATTGAATATCTAATATTGGACCGATCCTAACCTATATAGGGAATTAAGGTATAACCGATCCCTACCTATATTGGGAATCAAGATAGAACCGATCCTAATTTTGTGTTGGGAGTCAAGGTAGAACCGGTCCCAATAGGCAAAACCGCTTTTCATAGTCACGTACACTTTAAGGTTTGTGTGGTTTGGAAATTGGGTTTACAAAATAGGATAGTTCAAGATGTCGACGTAATGAGTAATTTGAACATGTGATGAAATCTTATTTATTAATTGTTCAAAGATATTCCTTGATACTCAAGGTGAGATCCCAAACCGAAATATTCGAGAATCTTTTGAGATTTTCGAATGCATGTTTTTGTTTTACCAGCAAGCAAAACATATCTCTAGAAAGATATGTTAGTTAAATGCTAGCTAATATTGAGTTGTCCAAGAGGGATTTCAGTTATACAGTTGGGTATTGGTTGGAATTAGACAAAACCGAATTTAGGTGCTTTATTGCATATCTTGAGAATATTTTCGGTTATGAATATTTCTTGGTGTCCAAACTACCTTGGTTTATAAATAGTGAAGTTTGTTCTTCTTACAAATTTATCCTTAAGCAAGCACTTGGTTTCGTAGTCACTGTTGCAGCCGACTAATAGTATTACTCGTGATACTATCTTGGAGAGGAGAGTAACCTAATTGGGCGAAATCTCTTACATCCGCTAGTTTAAAGACTTCTTTGGGATCAAGAAACGTTTACTAGTACCGTTGGTGGGAAACTAGAATCTGCATTGTTATTTTAGTTTTCGATTATTGATTTGATTGAATAATGGTTGTTCACTCTTGACTGGACCTAGTTTGATTATTCTTGAGAGTCTTCTCTTCGGACATAAGGTCACTCAAACTATATCAAGAGATTAGCGGCAGTTCAGATATGATATTTAGATCTGACGTTGACTTGTGATCATCCATTGTTAATAGAAACCGTTCTGTGCATGATCGATCATAAGTTGGAATCAAGTTTGTTATTGTGCAGGTACAAAAAACTATTAAAGATTTGAAGACAAGAAGATTTTCGTATTGGTTTCGTATCTTTGTGATTTGCTTCGTGTACAAACTTGATCGGATGGGATCCAAGTAGATTGGTTTATCTTTTGATAGATTTGTTATTGCTAGTCGTATTTAGATCGACAAGTTATCATTTGGTGGTACTCTTCAGTATCCGAATCTGGTAACTCTGTTTGACTTGATCTGGTTAACTTGTTAATCCAGATCTTGGAATATCTAACCCGACAAAGGAGTTTAATTGATTTTAAACATAATAGCCTTTGCCACGCTCAACATATATATCTCTGATTAACTTCTTGAGATAAGAAGAGTTGTCTCTATATTAAGATTCACATGCGTTGGCCAGATTGGTTGTAGGCGCAGGGATTCTGAGGAAACTAGGTAACTATGGGTAGTTTACTTGGTCTCAACTATACGAAGTTGGTAGTGGTCTTTGTATAGCGGCTTAATTATGAGAGTATTCAAAACTGGACTAGGTACCGAGGTTTTTCTGCATTTGTGATTTCCTCGTTAAAAAAATCTTGTTGTGTCTTTACTTTTACTTTCCTCTATTATAATTATTGTTTTAGTTATAATTAAAAGTAAATACATTATACGTTAATCCCAAGCACTTGGGTTGGTCCCTATATACGGTTAGGTTTGGTTTCGAACTAGTAATTATATACCAATTGTATATCTTGTGGTTGCTATCTTCTTGACAGTCTCTGGTTATAATTGATCACACAAGGTATTAGACTTATAAGTTGATATCGAAAAGATTGTAGTGTACTTGGTAACCTCGTCATATTAATTTGTATCAGAGCAGGCAAACACGAAAAGATCTAACAATCCGTGTTTGGTACGATCCAACCTAGAAGACTTGAATCCAAAAGATGATCAATGAAGAACCAAATGATTCAGTTAATGTATCACAAGATGTCAATAGTTTTAAATTAATATTTAATAAAGATATCCCATCTAAATCAATATCTGGAAACCATCATGTACAAAATACTCCTCATGTCAAGAATTTTTGTGGCATATAAATAAGTAGTAATTTATTTTCATATGCACTACACCTCTTAAGAAATCGATAACGTAATTTTGGTAGACAGCGCGTGGTTCGAACCCCTAATATATAACTTGGGAGTTCGACTCATGGCTAACTGGGCTCCTTGTTGGTTTACAGATCTGATTCTCTCCGACCAAAAGATGGGAGAGTCGTGGATGGTTAATATTTGGCATCGCAAACATTACTGATATACCCCTCCTTCAGTTAGATTCCAGATACAGATACCACCGTATATTTTTACACTTCCGCTCAGTCTTTCAACATTCTAGGGTTTCTGAAACTAGCTCCCACGGAGTAATTCTCAAAACTTCCCTCAAATTTCACAAAAAAATGAGTGAAAATTTAGACATTTCTCTGGATAAACTTCCAATCAAACGATTGGATGCAATTGAAGAAAATGGCCTCGAAAGATTTGCACCGTATGATCTTCTTCTCCTCCATTTTTATTCAATTTTTTTCTGAATTTTAATTGTTTCTGTTTAGTAAATTGTGAGTTTTTGTTGTTTTTGGTTGTTGGATTGATCAGTGATGTAGGTTATGATCAGAAGAAACTTGATTTAATTAGGCGAATTGATTTCGCTTGGGCAGTAGAGAAAGATACTAAGAAGAAGCAGAAAACTGCAAAGGAAGCTAATGCACCATGGCCTTGGCAGAGTATGGTTGAGAATTTACAGTTAGCTCATCAAGAACTCTCTGTTATTATCGATATGATTAACACGGTGAGTCGTTTTTCTTGTTCATATGAATTTTAGTGTTAAAATTTGGAACTTAGGGCTAGGAATTGATTGATCCCAGTTACTGTTGGACTAGATATGGGGAGATGGCATTAAAGATCCATTTAACATAGCTTGGCAAACATTTCTCTTTCATTGGTACAACATACAAATGATTTTTAGGGTTGACATGGGTAGTTCTGAATTGTTAGAATATCTAAAAAGGTTAAGATCAATGTTATTCAATTAGACGAGGAAAGTGGGTTTTCTTTTTAAGTAAGTTTAGTGCCATTCAACTAGGCGAGGAAACTGAGGTATTCGAGATTGAAATTTGGGTCAATCCCATGTAGCAAAGATAGGTTAAGTGTGCTGGACACTGGTATGAGGGTGTCTAATACTGACACGAGGTTTAGGATCCAAGACATGGATCCGTGTAGGTGATTGCTTGTCTTGTAATTATGTGTTTTTTTTCCTTCTTGCTTATGATTGTTCTGTTAGATCTAAACTTGTTCAAATATATGCAAGACATTAACTTAGGACAGTATATCATGTTTAAGCACAAATTGTATGCAAGTGGTACACACCAGATATAGAAATGACTTTTTAAATATACTTAATTTGAGTAACTCATTTCTCTTAGGGTTTCTAGTTTTTGTTGATTGATAAGAATACACCTTGTTTTAAGTTGTACAACATGTCAGGTTTAGATCTGTACTTTTGTTGGATATATATTGCTGGATCATTTATATACCCAAATTGATCTTGACCTCGTAGATGCACTACAATACATTTTAGAACTTTGCTTAAATCAGTCATCTGTTGTAGCTCCTTAGTGATATATCTGACACACATATTTTGAAGAATTATAGGTTGCAATAGAATTGGAAGGTGAAGCGACAGCGTTTGACAGTCTCAGCTCCCAGCAATGAGGGCTTCACCATTGACCTATTTGACAACTTGTCTGATTCGATGAGCTTATTTCGCCCTGTTACGCCTACCGTTAGTGTTGATCATGACTCTGCTGGCATGGTGGCTGTAAATTTACCTCCAAAGTCATGCCACTTCATGCATTTTGGATTTCTTGGTGTCAATTGAGGTAGTACAACAAAGGATTCCAGTAAAAACGACATATCTTCCTCAGATGCTAAGCGTGAAGCTGTAAAAGAAGATGTCGATGAATGTGTCAAAGAAACACATCTAGTCCTTCGTAACGTTCATCGGGCAATCTTTGATGAACAGGTTCGTACAGCTGTCCTTCCATTCAGGATATTCATACAATATTGTTACAAATTTGTATTGGCACATCAAAATGATTTAAAGATTTAAAGGCTGAGCTGTAGTCAGGATGGTATGCAATTAACTCAAAATATATTAATGTGGAGACTAAAATAAAAAGAATCAGGTGTTCTGGGTTTTCACAACTATATTTTAAACGTATTTTTCCATGGGGTTTGTACTTTTAGAGGTGTGTGATGTCATGTATCTATTTCATGTGAGATGATGTATTGTGTGTAAATATGAGTGTCGGAGTATCCTTGCTCTTCATTTTTTTTTTTTATCTTCTCCATTTTACTTTTTCATAGTTAGATTTTCTGATTTCAGGTGTTTGATTTGGTGAATCGTGAAGGATTTACTCCATCTTGAGGTTTTAATGTCACTGGGATAGAGAAACTATCTTGAACTTGGCATTGGCCAAGGAGCTTCTGTATATTTATCGTTTTTGCCCTCTGGTTAAGATGCAGATCAAACAGATAACTTGGCAGACACACAAAATTTGGAAACTGCAATAGTAACTTCAGAGACAACTGACAGCATGAAGCTGGTAGAAGACAGCAAGCTCCCTTAAAATTTTGTCGAGGTTCCCTAGTCCAACTAGTTGTGAAATTTATCTACAGCAAATTTTCCATGAACATAAGTTTGTACGAGAAAAGGATAAACGCCCTTATGATAGCAAGGCTCGAGTTCCTGTTCAACCTGCCGGGGAGGGATCTGATCTTCTAGGTCATTTCTGTATGACATTAGCTCATAGAATCTTTTCGAACAAAGTTCTGGAAGAGCTGGAAAATCTGGTACTAATTGAATCTCAGTTGTAAAACCCCTACTGAATACAGAGGTTGTTGATTAGCCTTTACTAATTGTTCTTCTGTTCTTGCAGGCTACAAGGGTCCCATATCTGCATTTGTTATCTCATCCCACGTGGAGTTCTCGTACATCTTCATGGTCACTAACTATGAAGGTTCCTCGGTCCATCATTCGTGCTGGTCGTCAAACTAGACCATCAGATATCCCTAGTAGAAAGGATGGAGTTAGGATAGAGTTTCGAACAAAAGTGGTGGTAAATGATGACTGCATAAAAGTAGAAGGAGAGGGTGCACCAAATGTTGTTGGCTTATTCAACAGTAGTACTGAGAAAACCTGCTCCATGAACATTTACGAATGTGACTTGGCAAATCTTCCCGTAATCCTTCTTGAACAGGTATGACTCCTATTTATCATAGGCAGTAAACTGAAGATGATAAAGCATAGTATCTTTTTTCTTGTTTCAACTATGTATTATATACTCTCCTTTACCCATTTCTCATACTTTGATCTAGGATGCTTACCTCAAGTTAGTAACTAAGATGTTACACACTCATGTTACCATAGCTAGTATTCAAGAGGAGCCACTATACAGATTCCAAGCCCAAATATCGTTTCACTCAACAAAACCTATACTTTTGCCGTGCTGTTATAGACCTATACAAATGTTTTATGCTTCACATGGCTGCAGCAATCTCTTCCCCCAAACGTTTGGATGTGCATAACTAGATTGTGATGATGTGTCCTAATTTCTTTTATTTGTTGGTCAGTATTTTGGTGAAGAATGGTGTTTTACCTCTGTCAATTCCAAGACATGATCTAAATGTAATCTAGAACTTCTGTTTTCCATCTCAGTAACAAACCTCTTTTTTCAGGTTGCCAGTCAGGTAGTTCGTTGGCTCCATGAAGAAGCTCTCGTGATGGGTATAAATGCAAGTCGAGACTTTTTATGCTTGTCTTTTGAGCTAGACCAGGGAGATAAATTGTGCTTACTGGCACATGTAGACCCTAAAGATACATTGGGATGCATTTCATGGTGGTTGCTAATGGCCGATGGGTTAATGGAAGAAGGCAAACGTCATTCAGAAATAGCTAGTGGTGGATCAGAAAACATGAAATTCTTGGGTTATTCGTCTCTGGAAGCTTTGTATTCCATTATGATGGACTTTTGGTCAGTTGTACAATTTTTTACAAATTATAATAAATGGCATTGTTTTTATTTCCATTTATTTCTCTTCAGTTTTCTGTTACTTCTTTAGTTGTCAGATTAAGTGAGAACTGAGATTTGGGCAGATGTTTGAGAGAAGCCTGATACACGGTCAAATTTTAGCAATGCGTGTTTCTTGTGCCATCAAGCTATTAAGTTACATGCGGCCATTTATGCCGCCACCAAATAGTCTTTCCAATCGTATAGCAATACAACATTTCAAGTAGTGACGTACACACAATCCTGAACAATTTGCTATACATGTAAAGAAGTTGAGTTGACAGTGTGTCATTGCAGTATTAGTGTGAATGATAATGAAACTATAGCTTCACAATCAAATTCACCATGATTTGTATGTTAATGCAATCGTTGGTAGAAGTGGGCTTGAACATCTAAGTTTGTACCCATTTATTGTTTTGCAATCTCAGTTCATTTTCTGCTTCAATGTTGGGAGTAGAGACCTTGCGTGACCATTAGCTTGCCGAGTTAAAAGCTTGTTTTCTTATTTCTGCGGAGAATGGCAGAAATATGGAAGAAAAACAATGCCACCTGATGCATCTTGAAACAGGATTGCACTCACATTTCCTAGGTTCATCACACAATGGGAGCTACCATTTTATTATGCCAAAAAATTGCTAGCACACTCTAGTCTTGCTCCTCATACATGCCTGTCTTAGTTTTAATCTTCGGATGGATTAATGAACCCGTTTTAAACAAAATTAATGCGACCTTATTTCGTTTCATGGCACAAGGTCATCTAATTCTATGCTTAGCTTTAGCTTTAAAAATCCAATCAATTCTCAACAGACCTCTCAACATCCAAAAGCTTCAAAAAATCACTTCCACCCAACACTTCGAGAATCAACTTAGTTTCATTACCGTAAAGTAGCTCTGATCATAATCTTCCACCGAACTATGAAAACACTGATGTTTTCTTCCTTACACAATCATGATCAATCCCCTTGATTCATTACATTCTCTGAAACCCCATTTTCAAGAAAATCATTGGTTTTCATAGATTTCTGTATGGCACCACTAAATTTCTTGAATTCTGTTTGGAGACTTATATTTAGTTAAGCTTTCTTTATCCTTCTTGCAGAAAATTCTTGTAGATTTCGTGTCAATCTCCCCCCCTTTAATAAGCGCAAGCAAATCAAAAAATTCCCAAGAGTTAAGTGACAGTATCCGTTGGATCCACTTTCAATAAAATATCAACCGTTAGATGATGGAATATTTATTGACAGATTCCCGTCACAGCTGAAAATTCCGTGTGGTTTTTACTCGACGAAAATACCCCTTCCCATAATAATCTTCTTCCCAAGTTCTCCTTCGATAGCTTCTTTCATGTCTGATTTTCCCTGGTGCGAATTTTTCCTGATGTTCCTTCTGAAACCAATCTTTCATCGACGATAAATCGAATCGCAAGATCTCCTCGGTTTTCAATGCAATTACTTTGATAGTAGGTATGTGATTCCAATATCATCATTCATCATCAGTCAGTAGTGTAATTTGGCATTCTAGGGTTTATAAATTTTGAGGGTTTTACATCGTTTTTGTTTTTTGTTTTTATGGAAGAATTCATTCAGTAGTGTAATTTGGAATTCTAAGGTTTGTAAATTTTAGGTTTTTGCATGATTTGTGTTGTTATAGAAGAATTCTGAAATCATGTTGTATTATAATTTGGAATTCAAGGGTTTGTAATTTTTAAACGTTTGGCAAATATCATCGCATAATTCTGAAATCATGTGTATCCCAATTTCGACTTCAAAACTATATCTCAAATCACTCACAATCTTAATTTCAATTACAACTCTTTCACTTGTTTGTGCAAATTCCCAACAACACCATTGTTTAACTTCAATTAATTTATAGACAGAGAGATAGATGGATGAGGTACGTCGAAGCCCAAGACTTATTGAGCTGCAAGATAGGCAAAAACAACCGTGGCCTCCTCAATACAAATCAAAACAAGAGAAAATGACCGAACAACAAAAACAGGCTTTCGATGAAAGACGACGTCTTACTAATCAAAATCGGAAGACAAGAATTGATGAAGCCAGTACGAGCTGTAAGTTTATTATTGACAAGATTGTTCTTGATTCAATAATGCTCATCACATAACCATAAACAAGGATTCTACAACATAAGCTTATTAAAGATAGGTTTTTACATGTGCAGCAAGTGTTCAAGTGTCTAACTCAGCTGGAGGATTCATTCCTCGCCGAAGCTTGAGATTATTGGACGCGGAAACACAGCCGAAATAAATGCTCAAGGTAATGCTGCAGTTTTCAAATTTAGTTGCCGAACTTAGTTGGCTGAAAACGTCATCACATAAACATAAGCTTATTATATATCGCTTCTTTACATGTGCATCAAGTGTACGATTGTCTAACTCAGCAGGAGGATTCCTTCCTCGCCGAAGCCCAAGATTTATTGGATGCGTAAACACAGCAGAATCATTGGATCAAGGTAATGTTGTAGTTAGAAAATTTAGTTGCCTAACTTAGTTGACTGAAAACCTTCTGCACTGGATTGGTCAGTGGATTAATCTACTAAATGTGTCTGAAACATAGGCAACCTGTAGTCCTCTAAGAAAACATGATAAGTAAAACAGTGTCTTAGTTTGGTCGATCCATCTAATATCTTTATGTAGACTAGCAAAATCACACGTTTGATGCACCTGTTGTTTAAGTTGATGATTTGTCATCCAAAACTGATGCATAGAGAGTGTTGATACATGAAAAATAATACCCCTTAACAAGTTGGAGATGCCCCTAAGAATAGAAGTGAACTTGGGTTGAGATGTAGGACTTGGGGACTAAACCCAAGCCCAAATAGAAGATACCCATGAAAGATGGGAGGATAAAGGAGGAATTAATGAAAAAGGAAGGGGTTATGTTAAAGAATGGCATTAAGGGTAATTAAGAGGTATTAGGACATGTGTCATGAAGTAGTGAAAAGAGGGGCTTTTAGGAAAGCCTATAAAAGAAAGGACAAGGTACAATGGAAAGACAACTCTCTCTCTTACTATTATTGGAATTGTGAGGACATGTGTAATAGCTAGGACGGGTAGAACCTAAACTGAAATTCACCCCTCAACATTTGGCGACCACACCCGGAAGCTCGTGTTTAGCTTACGATGACACACACATAAGGCGCTAGCTCAGGCGCGGCAGGAAACCTAAACACACCCCCAATTAACCCAGAAGGAGAGAGAGAGTAGGTATAATATCAGACCCAATCACGCGGGCGAGAAAATCAAACATCACGCGAAGAAGATAAGCGGCACGAGAGCGAGGGAAGCGCCACTCACTCGGCTTTCCCTCGAGGAGATGCAAAGAACTAGAAGAGCACATACGTAAAGAACGAGAGCTGAGAAAGCTCATGAAGGCGGTCAGTGCAAGGAAAAATGCTAAAGAAACAGTAGAAGATGTAAAGGAAGTGGAAAACGAGCCTACGGCTATGACACAAGAGGCGATTGCAAAATACCTAGAACTAAATTACAGAATCGTTAAACAAGACAATTATAACTTCATGGTGAGTCCTTACTCCTCTGAAATCATGGAATATCAGTACCCTGAAGATTATACTTCACCAAAATTCAAGGTCTACAATGGCCAAGGCAACGCGAGAGAGCTACCTCAGTCGATTTCTGTCTACAATGAATGATCGCGCGGTAGATGGGAAGCTATGTCTGAGAGAGTTTCCAAAATCGCTGACTGATACGGCGTTCACCTGGTACGACAACCTCAAGCCAGGGAACGTCCATTCATGGTCAACCATGTCAGCGCTTTTGCTCAGAAAATTCTATTCAACAAAAAGGAAAGTCACAACCATAGACCTGAGCAAGCGCAATCAGCGCATAGGCGAGGAGATAAAAAAATACATCGCTAGATTCCGCCTTCTCACTCTCGATTGCCATGATGTTAAAGAAGAAGCGTTAGTGGAAATTTGCGTCCGGGGGATGACTCCATCTTTCAAAAGAATCGGTAAACTTTCGCTTCCCCACATTTGTAGATCTGGAGGAGGCAGCCGCAAGGATCGCCGATTGCATTGAAGAACCAAGCTCGGATTATGTTTGGCGAAACTCGGTTAACACTGTATCGACCATGCCAAGAAATACTCGTGCAAATAATAATCGCGAGGGTTGGGGAACACAAGCGCTCCCGCCACCTCTGCCTTGCATCAAGGAACAAATTTTCGGATTATTAGAACAATGGGTAGCAAACAAGGAAACCCAATTACCCCCGATAAAAGTGGATCATATCACTCTTGACAAAATGATGCGCGCTATTGTCACTTTCATCGGAGAATACAACACCTTACAATCGACTGCTTCAACCTGCGAAGGATGTTTCAGAAGAAGTTGGAAATAGGCGAGATTGAAATGAACAAAGCGGAAGATGGAAAAACCGCCCCACATCAAGTAATGATGCTTTCCCATGACGAAGATGCCTGGAGGCCCTGGACCGAGGATGAAGGAGAAGCATGCGAGGTGGATATGGAGAATTCTACTTTTGCTAACACGAGACGGGCGTGGCTCATCAATTTGCTAAGACATTATTGGCTCAACGGTTCTTGATTTTCTCGGCTTCAGCGAAGACCAAATCAAGGAAGCGTCTAAGGCCATAGCAGCAGGGAGGCCCTGTGGGATTCTCCCTAAGGAGGCGATCGTATTCACCAACGAAGACATCTGTTACCCGGGAGAGCACCTCAGGCCTCTATATCTCACCGTGTACATCAACATACAACCGCTAAAAAGAGCTTTTGTTGACGGGGGCGCGTCCTTGAACCTGATTTCGATGCATACGCTCGATGTTTTAGGAATACAGCGGTCCGCGATAAGAATGCGGGTCACCACAGTAAAAGGGTTTGGAGGCCACGCCCAAACAGCTATTGGAATTATAAACCTATCAATGAAGGTTGGTCCTATCCGAGGGACCACCCCCATTTTATGTTCTAGAAGATGACACTAACTTCCATGTGCTACTAGGGCGAGGCTGGTTACTCAACCACAAAGTAGTCGCGTCGACGTACCATCAATGTGTAAAAACTAACATAGGAGGCAAGCAGTACCGAATTCCCGCCACGAGCAACCCTTTCGACCCAGAGGAAGCATATATAGCGGATGCAATTTTCTATGATGAGCCAAAAGAAGAGGACGAAATGCCTGAATCTCGACTCACCCCGTTGCCTAAGTGGGGAGACGAATAAAAAAGTGGAACCCACCAAATCCGTGTTCAGTCCGTCAAGGATGGTATTACCAACGGAAAGAAAAAGGAAGCAAGATGAGCAACCCAGTTTCCAACGCTTCTCTAGGCCTGATGGTGGACATGTGTACCGATTATAGCAATTAGCCAAGGGAATACCCGCAAATGAGCAAAACCATGCTGACGAGTTGATGAGTGAAGCGGGGGTTCCCGATGAAAACACAGAACAAAGCTTGTATGAGATTTCCTGCAGCACGATTGATGACCAAGAATTGCGCGATCAGTTGGCAAGCATCACTATGGGAACCAATGAGGAATGAACGCCAAAAGACCTCACCGTGGATGAAATGGAAGAAATCAACATAGGAACATGAGAAGACAAGTGCTCCATCATGATAAGCAAGAATCTGGACCAAGAGGAAAGGGCAGCATTGATCGCGTTACTTAAAGAATACAAGGACGTCTTCGCTTATGACTATTACGAAATGCGGGTTTAGATAGCGACCTCGTGGTACATAATCTAGGAGTATCGCCTGAATTCAAACCCGTGAAGCAGAGAAGCCGCGAGTTTCCTAGGGCTACCGCCCTTGCGATAAAGGAGGAAGTGGAGCGGCTACTTAAAGCCAAATTCATTAAGCCAATACAACACCCCACTTGGTTGGCTAACATCGTTCCAGTAACCAAGAAAAATGGAAAGGTTAGGTGTTGTGTAGACTATAGACACCTAAACCGAGCTTGCCCAAAGGACGATTTCCCGCTGCCAAACATCGATATGACGCTGGACGCGACCGGGAAAAAGAAGAGATATTCTTTCATGGATGGCTTCAGCGGATATAACCAAGTAAAGATGGACCCTGCAGATGCAAAGAAAACCGCCTTCCAAACCCCATACGACAACTTCTACTACGTAGTAATGCCGTTTGGATTGAAGAACGCCGGTGCCACGTACCAGCGCGCCATGACATCCATCTTCCACGACCTGCTGCACCAGACGGTAGAAGTATATGTTGACGACATCGTAGTCAAGACACAAGAGGCTGAGGATCACATCTCTCACCTAAATACGGCCTTTGAGAGATGCAGGAAATTCAAACTCAAGATGAATCCTCTCAAGTGCGCCTTTGGGGTCAGATCCGGGAAATTCTTGGGCTTTGTAGTGACTAATGAGGGAATTCAAGTAGACCCGAGCAAAGTCGAAGCAATCACAACAATGGCACCGCCGGCGAACACCAAGAGTTGCAAGCCTTTATAGGATGAATATCGTACATACGACGCTTCGTGCCTGGTTTAGCACAGCTGATGACTGCGTTCCTTCCCTTGCTGAAAAAAGGTATACCCTTCGTATAGGGAGAGGTACAGTGTACCGCCTTTGAAAATTTGAAGCAGTGTCTTGTCATCCCTAAGATTCTTAGACCTCCGATACGCGGAGTCCCTTTTTATCTCTACACGGCATTTACCAGCTCAGCAATCAGCGCAGTTCTCGTGCAAAACATGGGAGGAATTGAGTTGTCACCTATCTATTACGTGAGTCGGGTCCTACAAGATGCAGAATTAAGATACCCGCGTGTAGAGCAAGCATGTTTGGCCTTCATATACGCGACTCAAAAGCTGCGCCCCTACCTCCTAACACATGAAACCATTGTGGTGGCAGCAGCGAAACCGATAGCGTTCCTGGCTCGAAGCCTGTCCTTACAGGGAGAACTGCCCGATGGTTGCTTCAACTGTCGGAATTCGAGCTCAAGTACTAGCGGCCGAACGCTGTAAGGGGACAAGCAATAGCCGATCTCATGGCCATGTTCCCAGGAGCAGGATACGATGAAGTACACGAATACATACCTGGAGAGGTCGCGGACGCGGATGTTGACAAGCCTTCGACCATGTTCTTTGACGGATCCTCTTACGGTTCCGTGGGAGGAGCAGGAGTAGTCTTCGAAGCCCCTCGGGGAGAACTACTCTCATACTCGTTCAAACTGGATTTTCCATGCAGTAATAATGTGGCAGAGTATGAAGCCCTAATTTTGGGACTCCAAATGGCGAAATAGCTTAACCTTGGAGGCGTTGAAGTCAAAGGCGATTCCCGGCTTGTTACGAATCAAGTGAACGGAGATTTCCACGTCAAAGAGCCGCACTTGCCCCCCTACCGGGCAGAGGCCCAGAGGATAATGAGTCAAATGGGATCGAATTTAGATCATACTTGCAGAGGCGGAAATAAACACGCAGACGCCCTGGCGAGCTAGGCAAACAAGGTATCATTAAACAACGAAGAAGAGGGAACATTTACGGTAAGAAAAAGGGCTGCCTAGTACTTGGAAAGAGGACTTGTCCTTCGAGGAGGCGGACGACTGGAGAAAGGCATACATCGAAGACTTGACGCGGTTGGACGAAGAGCGAGTGGTTCCTACTCAAGCCTTAAAGCAGTTCGTGATGATCCAAGGTGCGCTGTATTACAGGGCGGCCGGAGGATCCCTCACAAGATGTGTAAACAAAAGGGAGGCGGAGAAGTTACTCCGGGAACTACACACGGAAACATGTGGGCAGACCGGTATCGTTCATCTATACAGAGGTTTAAAAATATGGGCGTATATTGGCCAAGTATATCGGCTAAAGCAGCAACACTCCAAGATAGTTGTGCCGATTGCCAAGCCCCGCGCCACGGCCGCGGAGGTCTTGCAATCGAAGAAGTAGACCGGAGACAACCTTACATCGATTTCTTCCAACATAGGAAGTTGCACAGTGACAGACAAATGGCTTTAAAAATACAAAAGAAGGCGGTAGCGTTTCTTCATGCATGAAGGCATTCTCTATCGGAAAAGTTATGGTAATGCCGCTGCTGCGATGCCTGTCAAATCAAGAAGCCATAGAAGTCATGACCCGATCCCACGATGCAGAGAACCAGGGGATGCGGAAGTTGTTCCTGCAACTCTACGAAGGAGGGTTTTACTGGCCGACCATGGAAAGTGATACCGCATAACACCCCCGAAGATGCTTGCAGTGCCAGACACATGGGAACTTGATCCAAGCCCCCCACGCACTATTGCATAGCATAGTAATATCCTGGCCGTTCCACAGCTGGGGGCTCGATCTTATAGGTCCAATCAACCCAACATCCTCAAAGAGACATAAGTACATAATCACCGCCACCGAGTACGCGTCCAAATGGGTCGAGGAAATACCCCTCAAAGATTACGCAGGTGCCACAATAGTCGTATTTATCAAAGAATACATCATTTTCAGGTTCGGCGCGCCCATGATAATCAGGGCAGATAACGCGAAATCATTCGTGAACAAGGATGTAATTGATTTACTCCGCCAATACAATGTAAGGCTCCACACGTCTACTCCTTATTATCCCAAAAGGGAATGGGCAAGCGGAGGCAACAAATAAGACGCTCATCCGCATCCTCAGTAGAATAGTGCATGACCACCATAGAGAGTGGCACGAGCAGTTGCGGTTGGCACTCTAGGTGTATAGGATTTCTAAGCGCAGTTCTACAGCGCATCTCCCTACTCACTCTCTACGGAGAAGATGCAATCCTACCCCACAGAGATAGTAATCCCATCTACAAGAGTGGCAATGGCTAGCCATACCACGCCGATGAAGTGAGCCGCTTTGCCCATTTAGACACAATAGAGGAAAGAAGAGCACGGGCAGAAAGGTTCGTGGAAGTTTATAGGAAGCGTGCAACTAACTACTACAACCAGAGTGTAAAGGAGAGGCCCTTCAAGGTTGATGAGCTAGTATTAAAAATCGCCCCGCACGTACAGAGAAATGCTAGTGCTGGCAAATTCGCAGCAAATTGGGAAGGCCCGTTCACAATAAGGAAAGTGGCAGAAAGCGGATACTACAAGCTTCGGCGCATGAATGGGACCAAGGTCAAAACACCCATCAATGGCAAGTGGTTGAAATTTTTTTACACTTGAGTACTACCTTGTAAATGCCCGCTTTAAGCAATAAAGTAAGTTGGAAAAATGACGCATGCACAAAAGGTCTCAGGCATCCAAAGGCGCCTGATCGACTGACAAAATTCTCAAAAGGTCTCAGGAATGCTAATGGCGCCTGATTGACTGACAAGTTCACAAAAGGTCTCAGGGCAGCCAAAGGCGCCTGATCGACTGACAAAATTCACAAAAGGTCTCAAGAATGCTAATGGCTCCTGATTGACTGACAAGTTCACAAAAGGTCTCAGGGCAGCCAAAGGCGCCTGATCGACTGACAAAATTCATAAAAGGTCTCAGGAATGCTAATGGCGCTGATTGACTGAAAAGTTCACAAAAGGTCTTAGGGCAGCCAAAGGCGCCTGATCGACCGACAAAATTCACAAAAGATCTCGGGAATGCTAATGGCGCTGATTGACTGACAAGTTCACAAAGGTCTCAGGGCAGCCAAAGGCGCCTGATCGACTGACAAAATTCACAAAAGGTCTCAGGAATGCTAATGGCGCCTGATTGACTGACAAGTTCACGGAAGGTCTCAGGGCAGCCAAAGGCGCCTGATCGACTGACAAAATTCACAAAAGGTCTCAGGAATGCTAATGGCGCCTGATTGACCGCCAAGCTTCATAAAAACCTCAAGAACGCCCAAGGCGCCTAATCAACTGACGAGACCACAAAGGTTCCAGGAATGCCAAAGGCATCCGAACGACCAACAAACACAAAAAGAAAAGCGGGAGTAGGCGTGTTTAAACAATGCCCGACCTACCGATTCCTTTGAAAAAAAAAAAAAAGAGGGGGGAATAGGGGCGTTTAAACAACGTCCGCCCTACCCTTCTCCTTTAAAAATAAAAAAGGGATGGAGTAGGCGCGTTTAACCAACGCCCGCCCTACCCTACCCTTATCCCTTGAAAATAATAAAAATGGGGGAGAGTAGGCGCTTTTAAACAATACCCGCCCTACCCTTCTCCCTTGAAAATAAAAAAGGAGGGAGTAGGCGCGTTTAACCAACGCCCGCCCTACCCTTATCCCTTGAAAATAATAAAAAAAAGGGAGGAGTAGGCGCGTTTAAACAACGCTCGCCCTACCCTTCTCCCTTGAAAATAAAAAAGGAGGGAGTAAGCGCGTTTAACCAACGCTCGCCCTACCCGGTTACTTTAAAAAAAAAAAGAGGGGAGAATAGGCGCGTTTAAACAACGCCCGCCCTACCCTTCTCCCTTGAAAATAAAAAAAAGAAGGGAGTAGGCGCGTTTAACCAACGCCCGCCCCGTTCAACTCCCTTGAAAATAGAGAAGGGGGAATAGGCGCGTTTAAACAACGCCCGCCCTACCCTTCTCCCTTGAAAATAAAAAAGGGGGAGTAGGCGCGATTAACCAACACCCGCCCCGTCCAACTCCCTTAAAAAGGGGGGGGGGGGGGAATAGAGAGAGATAAAGGGAGGAATAACCGCGCCCAACTAATGAAAAACCTTCCCCAACAACCCTGCAAGAGAAGAACAGGTCACAGACGGACCGAAGGCACGATATACTCGTATACAAGCAAATAACATCACCCTCGAAATTGAAAACAAAGACTTTATTCACACCAATCTAGTACAAAATACGTTTAAACTAAAAAGACACTCCACAATGATAAACTTAACCAGCCATCAGTGCTCGACATCTAGCAATATCAGCGTCTAAGGCTTCCACCATCAAGCGACCATCTGCACATTGTGCAGTAGCCAAATGAAGGTCTTGATCGGCTTCATGCACAACCTGAGATTGTCCTGGATCACGTTATCTTCAACACCGGCCCCGCGAGCAATTGAAAGAGTATCTTCATGCTCATCGTACTCCTTGCGCGCCTTATCTTGACGAATTAGCCTAAGCGTCCACAATAGACCCGCCTCTTCCTTCAAAATCAATAAACGAGCCAACTCGTCCTCAAGGTAATGTTGAGGTACAAGTGTGGACGCGGCCGCTAAAGTCATAGTATGACCGAGAAGCGGTGAGGCCCCCTGATAAGGGACCCAAATATGACAATCAGAGATGGCACGATCCATAGTAGCCACCATCATCAAAGAGTCCGCGAATAATTGATTCGGCTGCGTCGCGAGCGGTGATAGCTTCGTCCGGCGCTGTTGGATCTCCAATGATACCCGACCGGGGACTCGGCTGGCGATTTGATATGCCTCGTATGCGGCTCAAAATTCGCGTTTAGCATCACTGCTTATCTTTCTTTGTGTCCAAAGTTCCTCAACCTCGGCCTTTACGAAAAGAAGCCGCTTCAACTCGTCTTGTTTGAATGAAGCCGAGACTAACATGGAAATGGGCGCTAAGGACAGCACATACCCGTGAAGAGAGTTAGCCATAATGGCGATTTACCAAGCAAAATATATATATGATAGTAGATGTAACGATAAACAAGATTAAGAAACGAGAATAGCATGGGGGTATTTATATACACATACGAATAAAGAGGGCGTGGAATACGAAGCAATTTCTCATACCCCTTATGCATGCTGAGAAACGTGTCAAAACAAGGTTAAGAAATAGGATAATCTCGACATAGATATTAGAGACTCAGGAACCAAGGCCTAAGACCAATGTGGCAACGTCCATGAGGTTGGGAATTATGAACCCTGGAGGAGTAATGTGAATGTGCATATCCATTTGTTGGTCAGTGTAGTCTTAGCTGCAAAAATAATGATCCTCTTGTCTATAATTTCCACAACTCAGACCGTAAACCCGTAGTTTCCCAGATAGGGTCAGATCTAAACCACAAGATAAGACCTCCTGTTGTCATCTTAAAATTTAACCAACGTAATGAAAGTCTATTCATTTGTCAGCCTCTATTCTTACATTTCAATCCGTATTCTTGAATTTTAGTACCCATGCAAGCAAATAACATCACCCTCGAAATTGAAAAGAAAGACTTTATTCACACCAATCTAGTACAAAAGACGTTTAAACTAAAAAGACACTCCACAATGATAAACTTAACCAGCCATCAGTGCTCGACATCTAGCAATATCAGCGTCTAAGGCTTCCACCATCAAGCGACCATCTGCACATTGTGCAGTAGCCAAACGAAGGTCTTGATCGGCTTCATGCACCAACATGAGAATGTCCTGGATCACATTATCTTCAACACTGGACCCGCGAGCAATTGAAAGAGTATCTTCATGATCATCGTACTCCTTGCGCGCCTTATCTTGACGAATTAGCCTAAGCGTCCACAACAGACCCGCCTCTTCCTTCAAAATCAATAAAAGATCCAACTCGTCCTCAAGGTAATGTTGAGGTACAAGTGTGGACGCGGCCGCTAAAGTCAGAGTATGACCGAGAAGCGGTGAGGCCCCCTGATAAGGGACCCAAAGATGACAATCAGAGATGGCACGATCCATAGTAGCCACCATCATCAAAGAGTCCGCGAATAACTGATTCGCTGTGTCGCGAGCGGTGATAGCTTCATCCAGCGCCTGTTGGATCTCCAATGATACCCGACCGGGGGACTCGGCCTGATCAGTTTGATACGCCTCGTACCGGGCTCTAAAATTCGCGCGTTTAGCATCCCTGCTTATCTTTCTTTGTGTCCAAAGTTCCTCAACCTCAGCCTTTACGAACAGAAGCCGTTTCAACTCGTCTTGTTTGAACGAAGCCGAGACTAACATGGAAATGGGCGCTAAGGACAGCACATACCCATGAAGAGAGTTATCCATAATGGCGATTTACCAAGAAATATATATATATATATATATATATATATATATATATATATATATATATATATATATATGATAGTAGATGTAACGATAAACAAGATTAAGAAACGAGAATAACATGAGGGTATTTATATACACATACGAAGGAAGAGAGCGTGAAATACGAAGCAATTGATCATACCCCTTCTGCATGCTGAGAAACGTGTCAAAACAAGGTTAAGAGAGAGGATAATCTCGACATAGATATTAGAGACTCGGGAACCAAGGCATAAGACCAATGTGGCAACATCCATGAGGTTGGGAATTATGAACCCTGGAGGAGTAATGTGAATGTGCATATCCATTTGTTGGTCAGTGTAGTCTTAGATGCAAAAATAATGATCCTCTTGTCTATAATTTCCACAACTTAGACCGTAAACCCGTAGTTGCCCAGATAGGGTCAGCTGTAAACCACAAGATAAGACCTCATGTTGTCATCTTACAAGTTAACCAACGTAATGAAAGTCTCTTCATTTGTCAGCCTCTATTCTTACATTGCAATCCGTATTCTTGAATTTTAGTACCCATGGGTAAAATTCAATACTTATTAAAAAAAAATCAATAATATTGAGATGAAAAATATTCAAATGAGAGAGAGACAAGGTTAAGACCCTCAATCGGTATTTGCCCATATCAATAATAACGAGTGCAACAAATAACATATTCCCACATTTATTGTGTCCTGTCACGCGTTCCTCACGCTCTTTGTCTTTACACCTGTCATTTGCCACAAATAGTCGTTTTGTATCTCAGTATCCATCCCACTTCTGCTTTAGTAGACGTTTATGGAAGAATCAAAATAATAGCATTTACTCACTCACTCACTCACACACTTCAGAGTTAGGGTTTTGAAGTGCTTCTGCTCTCTCATTGGTACAATTACAAATAAGGGTCTCTTCTCTCTCTGATTCTTATCTAGACATTGTAATAATGATTCTAGGGCTTGCAGTCTCTCTACCACAATACCTTATGGACCATCATTCAAGCCATTCATAGAATCCTTCAGTTAGATAGAGAGTTATCTCCTAGCCATTCATAGAATCCTTTAAGTGGTGGACTTAAAGGAGCCATATGGTATTTGGTATCCACAAATATCAAAGACAGAACCTTAACCTATATAAATAAGCCAAATTTTCCTATAACCGAAAGTTGAGAGGCAATCTTCTAATTGCTAAGTAATAACAAGAATCCCAACAATATACTAAATTCAACAAATTATTCATGGATACTAATGGGGTAGCAGTTTATCGGGCCAAAATCCATATGAGACGAAGTAGAAAGTATCATGTCTTATACTCCCTCCGTTCCAAATCAGAAGATAACTCTCCAACTCGAGAGTTTAATCTTAGAGTTGGATTATAGAAACTCCAACTCAAATTACCTTTCTATGAAGGATTATAGAAAAAACTCATTTTGGGGCAACCTATAATCAAAAGGTTATAAGTAATCAATCCTACCGATTATGGTAGATTTCAAAATTCATCACATGAAGGATTTTAGAAAAAACTCATTTTGGGGCAACCTACAATCGGAAGGTTATAAGTAATCAATCCTACCGATTATGGTAGATTTCAAAATTCATTACATGAAGGATTTTAGAAAAAAACTCATTTTGGGGCAATCTATAATCGGAAGGTTATAATAATCAATCCTACCGATTATGGTAGATTTCAAAATTCATTACATGAAGGATTTTAGAAAAAACTCATTTTGGGGCAACCTATAATCGGAAGGTTATTAGTAATCAATCCTACCGATTATGGTAGATTTCAAAATTCATCACATGAAGGATTTTAGAAAAAACTTATTTTGGGGCAACCTATAATCGGAAGGTTGTGTAATCTATTTATCTTCCGATTATGGATACATCCAAAACACGAACCAGATGGTTATGGCTACAATCGGGAGTGTGTTATCTCACAATAATACACAAACATAATCGGATAATACTTCCGATTATTATTTAAAACTACCGATTATGGTTTTGGCTACCGATTAGCCGAAATATCCACACATTAATCGGTAACTACTGAGTCTATAGTTGCTACCGATTATTTTTTAACTACCGATTGGGGTGTTGGTTACCGATTATAATAGGGCATATTTGTAGCGACCCCAAAGCTAGCAGCTGACTAATCCAAGAGATTAGCTAAATAATAAGGCACTAAGAATCTAGATCATAAACTTAAGCATCCAATTAAGAATTTGTTATAAAACTTAACCCAAAAACTAGCCCCGCTCAGATTGTATAAATACAAGAACTCCTCTCAATTGATACATATACAATAGTCATTTGGTTTACAAATAGAATATACAACATAATAAATATAACAGAAGTTAACCAACTAACGAAGTCAACGCTTGAAGCTTTCGCTACGCAACTCTGATCTGTCTCTGAAACTGAAAGTGGGAATGGGTGAACACATCATCCCTAAAAGGGGTGCCCAGTAGGAATATAACATTCAACTTTTAAGTAATCATGCACAAGATTTGGAAAACAATACATGTTTTCCCAAACATTAAGAAGTGATTAAGTCACTGAAATAAACAAACATGTATATGGACAAACTCCTTCTTCAAACAATGTATATATTGAGTGTCGACCACTTCCTTACACACCCTATTAGTTTATATTAGTGTCGACCAATTCCTTACACACCTATTAGGCATAAAAGCTCGAATTCATGTAGATATAAATGAAGGAGCGTATCCTATATACCACACGTGGAAATTCTCATTTCCCATAACAATTCATATTGACAACAAAACATAACAGGTCCTTTCCAAACCATGGAAATATTAACAGAATCAGCAGAACAATCGAAATGCAAACTAAATAAAGCATGGAATGCGCAAACTGACAATGGATGAGTTTAATAAACAAAACTTTTGTAAAAGAAACAATAATGGTTACAAAAGAGTTAAATGTATTCCCACCTCTTTTGATGCCAAGCCACGCCTACCTCGAGATCCATGATCCACTGGTTGATCCTTTGAATCGATCGTTGTTAATAAAGACTAACTGTTAATCACACAAGAACTCTAAGAATCTAGCCAAAAAGACTCACACATAATCATATTATTATATCTAATGGTTCTAAACATCTTCATTATCCATCTCTTGTATATCTAAAGATTTCATAATTCAATTACGTTGTACCTATATTCCATTAGGTAAGTCTTAAGAACACCTACAACTTTGTAGAAAAAGTCAAAGTCTGATTCGGACCATAAAGGCCCAAAACATCTAATTAAGAAAGACTAATCCTAAGCAAAATCCCATGACCCGCGGGCTTACACCGGCCCGTTAACAAAAGGTCTGGTCCAACTGAGTCATCTAACAGTCAACGCCCAAGGTCAGGTCAGTGGTCAACGAGTCAAACTAGAATCGGTCTAACTCAAGTCAAGACAAGTAACTCAGTGAATCAACAGATCCAACTCAGTCAGATACACCGAGTCTCAGCGCTGCCTGGCCAACAGTAAAAGTGCCATGCCCAATGCCCACTAATGGAGAAACACCCGTGAGGTCAACACATGCATGTTTGCCATTAGCCCATCCAAAGATAAGAACGTCAGCTGGCCTAAGTGTGGATCTCCCTTCAAGTAGGTTAGTCAAGAAGTTGACTTGTGCCTCTTAGTGGATCAATTGTTTCCTTTATTTTTCAGTTTTAGTTGGTTATTATAAACTTAAAATTTCAAAATGCACTGCTTAGTTATAATAATTTTTAAATTATTATTATTTACACAATTTTAAATATTTATTGTAATGTTATGGTAACTCATGGGAAACCCATCCCCTACTGGGATTCCCCATACCCGTCCCCGCCCCATTCTTATGAGGAACGAGTAGGGGATGGGTTTTGGTTTTTTGAACGGGGCAGGGGATGGGATTCAAGGTCCCCGCCCCATTGCCATCCCTAGGTTTAATCCAAAAAATGAAATCTCCAACAAGATCTTTCATCATTAGCCGCTATAAATGTCCAAAACGAAACACCAAAATCCACGATACACTAAAATTAATTAAGTTCATTAACTGACTGAATATTTTTTAACCACAACCATAACTAATACTAATTAGGAGATCAAACACAAGGAGTTCGGACACACATTAATAATAATAAATAATCGACTAAACAACTGATAAATAATCGACTAAACAACTGATAAACAAGAGCCCCTCTCAAAGTCATCATGGCTTGTGGCTAAACAATTAAGTGTAATGGAAAGGGATCTCTGGTTCATGCTTACTAAGAAGATCCTTCAACTCATCAGGGAATTGATTTGGTTGAAGAAATCTCTTTTCCTCCCCAGGGCAGTCTACCATCTTCGCAAGGAAGTCAGCTGGTCTGTTCCATTCTTTCAAATATGCATTTAGCATACCATGGCTGCGATAATAGCGCTGTCCCTTCGCCACTATCAGCCGCACGATATAATCAAAATAATCTTTATATAGTCGTTCCTCCAAGGTCAGCTTCCTAATCAGACATGTACGACATACCAAATCAAATTGCAGATCAGGGTGATTGCGACATCGACCCTCATTGTTGAACATGAAACACTCCCAGAGTGTCTCGAAAACCCTCTTTGAATTACACGCAAAGAAGACTGCCGGAACATTGGCAAGTACAGCTAGCCTTATACCAGTGAGGAACCCCTCCAAGTTATGATAAAATGCTGAAATACAACGTTGGGAACCTCCAGCAACAGCAGCAACAGGCCTACCATCGTGACAACGCAACAGTGCCCCATAACCTCCATTGCTGTTCTTTTTGTGATGCCCATCAAAAGTGACTAAGAACACACTCTTAGGGTCATGAGGAGGTAGGATGATGCGGTCTCTGCTAGTTGACCTTCCAACATCCATGGCAGATAGCTTATCTGTCATACATGTTACACCTGCCGAAGTTGTCTCAATTGCAGATTCCTTCTTCTCAGCATCATCACCATCTTCGGATACCTCATCGTCACTTCTAAAATGATCATCTGTATATTCATACCCATGACTATCTTTAACATAGTTACTGCACCTCCAATTCTCTTTACACGGTGGAAGACGAACTTTCACACCATTAGAATCCACTCTGAAAAGAGCAAATTAAAAACAGTATATCACAAACTATGAAATATCTAAATATAATTGATTCAAGATAAATGAAGGACTTAAGAGACTAAGCATCCGATCATCATTACTTAAAAAGAAGTAAATATTACCTAAAAAGAGGAGTATCCTCCTCAGAATAAACAATATCAATTTTTTGCATATATATACATTACAATCTGTGGCACAAAGATGAATAGATGTAAAGGATTTAAGAGACTAAGCATCCGATCATCATCATTATTTCCTACTTTGATGCATCCATGATTAGCAGGTCTACGTCCACCCTCCATACCAGCGTCACTGAAAAGAATAAAAAGGCAAAATACATACATTACAATCTGTGGAACAAAGATGAATATATGTAAAAGATTTAAGAGACTGAGCATCCAATCATCATCACTACTTAAAAAGAAGCAAGTAATTCTGCTCAGCCCACCTCAAATCCCACGGTCAATCCCACGCATGATGTGGCGATGACTTCTTTTGACTTTTCTGTTTTTTTTTTTAAGTTTTCCTTTCTTTTCCAAGTGTTTTCGTTTTAATTGTTTACAATTTTTCTGATCTCCTCAAAACGAAAAACATGATTTACTAACGGTGATCATGAAGTTTGAAACAAGAAATCCCCATATCGAAATTTATTTTTTTTCGTTTCTTTTTCTAGCTTCATAAGATTTGATATTAGGATCCCGTATTTTCTTTCTCTGGAACCCTAGAAGTTAATCGAAGATTTTAAACAGTGAATTTGAGGATGGGTTTGTGTGGTTAAGAACTTAAAAATGTATGGAAGCACTTAAGAGGGATAAGAAGGAATATGTTGTTGCGAAGAAGCGAGTCCAAGTTAAACCCGTTGGTAAAGGAAAGGTTCTAGTCGATGAAGAAGGATCAGGAACTGGTAGACATGGCAAGGGTAACTCTAAGAAGTGCAAGAGCAGTAGTAAGGGTGTTCCTAATTCCTAAAGGAAACGGACCAGCTAATAAAGGAGGTTCCTCTCAAAGAGGAAAGGAAGGAAGGACCTTTTGATTTTACACAGTAAAAGACCAAAACTATATTGACTAATTTTTAAGCCCTACAATTTTGTGAGTAGATTTTATTACTCCTAGCTGCTTCGTTCTCTGGAAATTGAGTATCATCGCGTCTGTTGTTAATAACAAGACAGTTATCTACATCCCCAACTCACTCTCTCGCCAAGTTCTCTTTGAAAAACAATGTCCACCTTCGGTCGCCTCTTCCTACCCCTCCTTGTATTGCAGACAAGTTTCCTGTTTAAGTTGGTCTGGTTTTATGTTTTTCTTGATCTTTGCTTTTCGTTGATCAAAATTTGATTGTTTATTGCACTAAAGAAACACCAGATTCATATTGACAGGAAGCTCGGTATGCACTCAATATATTATGAAGAACTTTCTTGTACTTAACCATACTTAATTTTACAAAAGAAACAGCACAAAACGATTTTACAAAAGAAACAACACAAAGCGAAAAACCCAAACACTTTGACAAAAGTGGAAACCCGAAAAAAACAGTAAAGTCAAGATAAGTCATTGCCACCTCATTGGTGGGATTGACCGTGGGATTTAAGGTGGGCTAAAAAGAATTATTGTAGCAAGTAAATTTACCCAGTCCTAGCTTTATTTGCTTCAGTTGGCTGATTATTTCCTACTTTGATGCGTCCATGATGAGCAGGTCTACTTCTACCCTCCATATTAGCTTTACTTGCTTCAGTTGGCTTTTCAAAAACTACTTTGATGAGTCCATGATGAGCATAAAAGGTTGGATCGGAGCTCTGGAGTTACCAGAGAAGATAGATCTAGAAGAAAAGCTGCGCAAGGTAAAAGCAGAAGGGAAGACGGAGAGAAGCTAGGGCGTATAAATGAAATGAATTGGGGATTGTGTGACATGTGTCAAATGGATACTCAAAAGGGTGTAAATTGGCCAGGCCGCGAACCCAAGCCCGTTTCCTAATCCAAGCCTGACGGACCTCATATTTAACTACCAAAAAAGCCCTCCAGGCCGGGCTGGCCAGGTAAAATCACTATTTAGGCTTTCTAGTAACAGTCTAGGCCAGGCAGGCCAAAGAGGTTTCAGATTTTCGTACTTTTAAAGTTGTATGATAACTGATTTAACTCATGTTTGGAATTTGGAGATTGAACTATAATTTAAAACAATCTTAAGTAATTGATCTTCTAAATCCATAACAGAAACGAAAATAAAAAATTTCAAAATTTAACCGAAATGCATAATAGTTTACTTCAACGTACAATTAAAACTCTTAAAATCACTCTACCAAGTACCAAAAGAAAAACAATGATAGTAATTTTATTTTATTTTTTATATTATTCGAACTTACGTGAATGGATCGCCTACACAACAACAACTATTATATTCCATATCGAGGAGAAACTATCTTCTAACTTCTATCTTCGGGCTAGGGGTGCACAGGAACCGAGCCGGACCGACGGACCGTCCCGGAACCGGTGGAACCGTACCTATTTTTGTACCGAACCGAGGAAGGGGGTACAGGTACCGGTCCAAAAAATAGGAACCGAGGGTAGGGAGGTACATGTACACGGTCCTATCCAAGTCCCGTTCCGTCCCGGACCGAATGTACCGAGTAGTAATAGCCATTAGATTTAGGGGTAATAAACTAATAATAGCCATTAGATTTAGGGGTAATAAAATTAAGAAAAAAATACACAGAACTTGCATAGAACGAATTGAAGATCAGATAAGCAAAAATACGGCTTGTGCAAAATGTAAAGGAGACGAACGTTAAGAAAAGAAACCCAATTTTGGTTTGTACTAGGAAACCAAAGACCCTCCAGTTGATGTTCCCGGAGGTGTTTAGCAATGAACTCAGCTAGCGTAACAAGATATGATTGCTCTTTCAAACGAAGCAAGCTCTGGAAATTTAAAATGAAGTTTATGATAAAAGTAAGACGATGTTTACTAGAATAACGCGACGAACTAAGATGTTATAGAACAAGAATTACTTGAATAATCAAGTTGTTGAGAAGCTTGGAGTAGGCATTCTTGTTATCAGCGACACGTAAAAGATCTTTGCTAGCAGAATCCTTCATTTCATTCACCAAGTCATCTTGTGCTTGCAGAACCTTTATACACGATGCATTCAGCTGCATGGAATACTCGCTGTTCAAAATCTCATCATTAACAACGGAGAAACACAAATGTCTGGAACCGAGACTGGTACCGGAACCGTACCTTGTACCGTACTGGTCCCGAATAGTGCAGGACCGAGAGGTATAGAGTGCAGTCTACGGTCCAAAAAATAGGAACCGAGGCTAGGGAGATACAGGTACTCGGTCTCGGCAAGAACCGAGCCGAACAGTACCGTGTGCACCCTTACGGGCCGAGGGCACGCTTGCCCAGGCGTCACGCACCGAGTCTCAAAAAAAACTTGCTTCAAAAAAAAAAAAACTTCTGCCTTCTATCTATCTCTTATTCTTCTTTGGTGTGCATGTCACCGGACATCCTCTATTTATTCACAAAAAAAAAAAAACATCACACTTTCCTAGTTTTACCCCCTTGCCTCCTACACCACTAGAATTAGGAAACCGATTAAAGTTAGGAAATTTACATCACCGCGCAGCACGCGCTCAAACAAAAACTAAAAGGGTTTTTGATAAAATCACTGGGCCGCTGCTCAAACCCAACTGCAAATATGACGGGTTCCTGGTCGATTCCGGTTTTTAATGAACTTCCTATTGTAGCCGTGTCGGCGCATAAAATCTATATTTTGCGACGTTTTTCTTTTTGAAAAGATAAGAGTTCCAATACATATGGACAAGGAAACAACAACAAAAACAAACATTTAAGTTCATTGGTTCATGATTTAACTTGAGTGTCATTCCAGTTTTTGGCGTATGCTAGAATAAGACAACTAACTCTGTCGAGCATTTTTCATATGACGTTTTCAATAACCGAGAAAGTGTCACCCATTATTCAAGAGGTCCAAAAACTGTTTTAGCAACTTGATTATGCTAAAAGCACAGTCGCAAAAACTGACTCGTAACCGGCTATGTATGTATGTTCCGGCAATTTGGAGGGAGAGCAAGTGTCACTCTCTTACCTAAAAACTAATGCACAGAAGTAATCAGGAGGAAAAACATGGACATACATCGACTAGGGTATCAAACCCGATATGCTGCCGTCTTGATATGGAAATGGAACCCAAAAATTGGCACACCACCCAATGCAAGAGTATGAAACTTCTCTGCCAATCGAAATTTAGTCAGATATAGGATCACAGTTCCGAAATTTGTATCACCACCACGCAGACGTTGCGTGTGCCAAATAAGAAAACGAGGTGAGGATGCCACGCTGACATCCACACCCAAAATTCAGCAACATTGCATGGTTCTCGTTGCCCCTTAATGCATGCCTGGCATGGCTATTTTTATCTCCATTTTTGGCAGACTCGCCGAATAAAATAATCACCTTAATCTGAGATTCTGAGTACAAGAACCAGCTGGCGCAAAGCTTCTTCCATTCTAGTTCTCCAATGCCGTCGGTTTTCTACGTGGTTGTCTTCTAAAGACATCCGGGAGAAGAAATCTCTGCGACTTAAAAGATTTAGACAATAAAGCTATCTACTTGAATGGCGATAGAATCTTCGCTTCCTACCGGCCGAACAAGACTTTTCTAAAGCAGGTACTCCGGTGAGGACTCTCGAAAAAGTTTGACCGGAGTAAATATTCCATGGTAAAGTAAACACACTTTCGAATTGGTTGGTTATGGTTAAAATTATTACACTTCTTTTACAACCTCGTCATCTACTGTGGGTGGACAACATCTCGTATCCTCGATCTACATTTAATCATTTATAACAAACGGTTATTTTTAACTCGAAAATATTGTGTTGTACAAAAAAAACAAAAACCGTCACTTTAGTTATGGTATCATATCATTCAATCACAAAGACTATTAAACCCTGTCGAACTCTTAAAAATTGTACATTCTAATAATTTCGGAGATTTTCTCCACGAATGAACTTTGATCCATCCAACGGATACAATATCATTTTGTCAATTTGTTTTACTCAAGTCTATGCACAACATTTTTGTTTTATCATACACATCGTGTTTTAAAGGAGATAAAGGGTCGTGCACCAATCCGTCCAAATTCCTTTTTCTTTACACATTTTTTTCTTCTTCTGGAGATCGGCGAATAAAAATTATAATATGGTATTATGAGAGTAAAATATTCGGCTGCCACATAGGGTAATCTCAGAGCATTGAAGTACCGAGAGAATAACACTGAGAAGGACGGGATAAAGCTGAAAAATTACCACCCGGGTTCGAGATATCTACCACTCTCATTTGAGAAAGGCACGTGGAAAACATCTTAACCACATCAATGACTGAGTTTGAATGTGAAGACGGTGCATTCAATACAAGTGGCATGTATGCAAGGTTAGGTTTGTCAGAAGCAAGTGGCGAAAGAAGACAAGACACGGAAAAATTCTAAAAGGAGTATGTGACCCATGTATACCCAAGCAAAGATAAGTACTTAAGCGATAAGAAGTACGCGACCGAGGAAAACACTCGGGCGAGGGATATGTCCACCCTAGAGTAGTTGAGTAATATAGTGTATCAAGTTAGATGGTTATAAGGATAACAAAGTATCGTGTTTGAACAACTTGTCAAAACTACCAAAGAAATATCAAAAGAAGTTCAAGTAAGTTCAGAGGAGAGAAAAATGAAAAAAGCTCCGAGGCGAAAAGTCATGCGATTAGTCCTGCGACACTGACTTTGTCAAACTTAAATCTTCTTCCTCCGCCTTCTTCGATCTTCTTCAAATCTTTTCAAATCTATCAGTAGACTATGTTAATCTGTTAATCTGTGAACTTTTTCATAGCACTTTTTCATATTTTTGTTACTGTTTTTTTGAAAATCTGAAAACCCTAGTTATGACCTAATTTGATTTTCTTTTGACTGCGTTGTTTTTTTTTCATCTAGCCTTTTGTTTATTAATGATTTCTGCTAAGTTTTAATCACTGATTTCTCTAGAATTTTTTGGATTACTCTCTCCTAACTTTATTGATTAATTTTCTCCTATCCTTGTTCTTATTTTAGGTCATGAGCTAATGGAGGTGCAATCATAGAGTTCCAGTCCATCATCACAAATCTGCAAAGGAATATGGGTTTTGGATTTAATTTCGATGACAACAATTAAAGGTTCTTCTTTTTTATGGTTTGAATTGAATTATGAATCTCTTTCTTAAGGGCTTGGTGCTTTGTAACTTTTACAGAACTGATAAGGAAGGTTCTTTACTTTGAAGACATCTGAGAAATGTGAGATCCTACATCTTGTAGGGATTAGTTGCTGCTTCAATTACTTCTGCCAATATTTTATATTTACTTATGCTGAGAATATTTTGGAAATGAAACATCTAAGTTTGATTCTCTATCAAAGTATCATTCTCTATTAGGAGTATAGGAAATGATGTGTCAGTCTGCATAGCAGCTCATTTAAGTAAAGTCTCTCTCCCAAGACATCAAAAGTTGTGT
Source organism: Papaver armeniacum (assembly GCA_023531295.1). Taxonomy (NCBI): domain Eukaryota; kingdom Viridiplantae; phylum Streptophyta; class Magnoliopsida; order Ranunculales; family Papaveraceae; genus Papaver; species Papaver armeniacum. The sequence goes on along the minus strand of JAJJWW010008953.1, from coordinate 28,727 downwards.
TTTTAATTTTTAATTAGCAATAAAAAGGGATTATTTATTTCAAAGTGGAAGGAAATCTTCAAGAGTTACATAGAGTAATCAGTTTCATTATGATTCTAGCAGACTTTGAATTACATTTGGCAATGTTTATCCTTGATTTCTCTCTGGTAATGGGTTTCTCTGAACTGAGGGAATGAGAATATTTAGTTACTAACATTCATTAGTCTCTTCTCTAAAATGGTGTTATAAAATTTGCTAGTAAACTAGATGCTTATTTTATTTAATCCGGTTGGTTTTATTGAATAAGGGATGATCATACAGGAATCTATTTACATTTGGCAATTTGCTTTCTTTTCTCAACTGTCAATTGGTCTGCTGAAGTTATGTATCAAGTCATTTAGTTTGCTCAGTGTAACCCAGTTAGATGTCTTTCCTCAAAGATGGTGTTGTCAACTCACTCTTTTAAGCATGCTACTCATTTACTCCTCCTTGTCTGGTTATTTCAGCTAGGATTGATGCTTTAGTTAATTGAGGCTTTATTTTGACAGAACATGATTATCTCTCCTAATTCATTGCTTTGTCTTAGTCATGACTGCATGGATAAACATTATGGATTCCCTTATACCTGTATAAATTGCTCATTTCGTTTGCTTAATTTCATCCCATCACAGCTTTCGGTACTCTTAGAAAATTTTCTTTATCCTATGTTATACTCTGATCACTCTCTTCTTAGCTTATCTAAGGCAATGGCAATGCCTACTGCTCAGGTTAGAGTACTAGACTTAGATGAAGATGTTGAAGAATTCCCAATTAGGTTTGCTGCACTTATCTGTGATGATTCAAGAAACTACTATAAAAACTCTGTTAAACACAACCTCAATCGAATCTGGACCATCAACTCTCCAGATTTTAAACTAGCAAAACCTTTTATTCAACGAAATAGAATTCAAAACCTTTTTGATGTGATGTTCAGAACCAAGAAGGATATGGAGATTGCATATGCTACAAGACCAACTTTGCTCTTTGGTCAACTGTTTGCAGTTCAGCCTTTAAGAGACATGGAGTCGATTTTTGAACTGGTTTGGGACAAAACTTTGATGCCAGTTATGATCGATATTCACTCTGACTTGGTTAATAAGGGTAGAGCTAGAGAAGTATTGGATCAAATAGGGAATTTTGTTTCGGCTGACTCTCCAATGGGAAATCATTTTGAAGCAAGACTGATGGTTCCTCTTAAAACACCTCTGACTCGAAAAGTAGTTATAAATACCACTAAGAGAACTTATATCATGCGTGCTTTTTATCCTAAGTTACCTTTCAGGGCTTGTAAGAAATTTTTTGTGTTGTATCACAATGAGAATCAATGCATGGATATTCAGATGAGGATCTTCGTAAGGGCTTTGCCAGTCCCAACTAGAAGAGCTTCACATGTTGTTGTAACCAAATTCCAGTCAACTTCTGAAGCTGGAGAATCCTCGAATTCAAAGAGTAGCAATGCTCCTTCATTAGTTGTCAATGATGCTGCAGCTCTCTACCAGTCAAAGCCATCTGCATTTTCTGTCAGCCTCCAACCTGATGCTGCATTCAGAAACACGGGTTCTTCTTTTTCTCTCTCCTGATTCCTCAACTGTTAGGCCTATGTTTGCTCCTCTACCTATCAGAGAGCAAGTTACCAAGCCTTTTCCACTACTGTTCCCTCACACTCTGTTTTGAACCGTGCTGGTTTTAGTCAATCATGTGAAAATATAGCTTTTGATACTGATGGACTCGTGCATGATAGGAAGGGTAAAAGAACTAGAACCTCTTTTGAGAATGTTATACATGGAAATAGCTTAGGAACCTCTTCCTTTATTATGATGCCGACTCTCCGTTGGCCTCCATTGACATCAGTTCCTCCTTTTAGCCCCCCTGCTGATATCTCCTTCAATTCGGGTTGTTCAAATTTTACTGCAAATCATAGTATTACTGATGCTAACATGGTTTGGTCAACTTCGACTTCAGCTTTTGCTCAGACTGTCATCTCCACTCCAGGATATATCTTTACTTCTGCCTCGGAGATAAGCTATTGTTCAGATTTGATTATGCCTTTAAACTCAGATGTTTGAGGTTCCTCTAGTGTTGCTCATGAGGTAGCTCCCATGGAGTCATTGATTCTTGAGCCTATGCCCTTATCAATGTTGCCACCTGAACCTGAAATTTCGGATGAAGAGTTTGAAAAAGAAGTTGATTTGATGATGATGGAAACTGACTCTATGGATGCGGAACCTTCAGATGCTCATGACCTAGTAAGTTCATCTACTTTATCTGTTTTCTTTCGGATTCGTTGATATTTCTATCTAAATTTTTGCTTTCTTTGCTGCTTTTGATTAGTTAATTATTTCTTTATTAGGAAATGAAGTTCTTGTGTTGGAACATAAATGGTTGTTGCTCTGATAGGAAATGGTTGCACGTTTTAAACTTATATACGAAATTTAAATATGATGATATCTGCTTAATTGAGACAATGGTAGATGGTGACACTGTACGTAAATATTGCCATCACCTGCCCTTTGATGCTTGGTTTTTTGTTCCCTCTGTGGGTAAGTCTGGAGGAATAGATTTAGGTTATTTTGAAAAATCCAACATAGAAGTCATTAGCTCTTCTTTCAATCTGATCCATATAGTCTGTGACATAACTCCGCGTATTAAGAACTGTCTTATTTCCTTTGTGTATGGGTCGCTAAGCAACTCAGGTATGAGAACACAATGGAATATTCTTAGTAGCATAAACGAAGATACAAACAGACCTTGGTTGCTTTTAGGTGATTTCAACTTCATTATGCATGAGTCTGAGAAACAGGGAGGAATTGCTGAAAACTCGATTGTTCCGGACTTTGTTAGAAACAAATTGATTGGTTTAAATCTGAATGAAGTGTTCTCTTTTGGAAATCCTTTTACTTGGTGTAATAGAAGATTTAAGGTTCCGGCTGAGCTTATTTTTGAAAAGTTGGATAGGGGTTTTATGAATGATAGATGGGTATCTTTACTGCCACATACTAGAGTCAAAAATTTAGGGCGTGTATATTCTGATCATTGCCCTATTTTGCTCAATTGTTTTCATCTTGAAGAAAAACTTAACATTCCGTATAAATTTTTTAAATGTTGGCAACTGAGTCCAGATTTTAAGAATGTGTTGGTTAATTCTTGGTCTAAGTCAGTTAGGGGTTCTGTGAGTTTCATTGCTGCTGGTAAGCTTAAAAATCTTAAGCATGACTTAAGCAATTGGAATCGGGATTCGTTTGGGCATATTAAAATCACTATAGGTAAGTTAACTCTGAAATTGAGAAGCTTCAATCTATGCCATATTCTCTGTCGATTGGTTCATTCATTCTGAATTATTCGAAACAGCTTGATTATTGGTATGAGGTTGAAAATTCATTTTATAAACAGAAATCAAGAATAGACTACTTCAACCATTATGATAAGAATACTCACTTCTTTCATAATACTGTAAAACTCAGAAATATGTATAGTACTATACATGCTCTGCGAGATAACCAAGGAAACTAGCTGGAATGCAGAGATCAAGTTGTCTCTCTTCTTTCATGTCATTTCAAGAACATTTATACTTCATCGCAGCCAAATAGTAATATAATTGAGGAAGTTCTTAAAGACATTCAGCCTATAATAACAGATGATATAAATAACAGATTAATTGCCATACCTACTTCAGATGAAATTTTTGAAACCATTAGAAACATGGCTCCGTGGAAATCGCCAGGTCCGGATGGTTTCCCTGGTGGGTTTTTTTGAGACAACTGGAATGAGGTATCTTTAGAAGTTATAAATCATGTGCAATCGTTTTTCCGAAACAAGTTTCTTCTTAAGCAGTTGAATCATACCTTTATTGCGCTGATCCCAAAGGTTAATAACCCTACATCTCCCAATGACTTCAGACCTATTAGCCTAACAAATACTATCTATAAAATCATCTCAAAAATACTTACAAATAGGTTAAAACCTTTACTTGATTCTCTTATTTCGCCTTTTCAGTCTGCGTTTATAGCAAATAGGAAAATACAAGATAATATATTAATCAGTCAAGAAATTTTACACTCTTTTAAAACCAGGAAAAAGAAAAATAATAAAAATGGGTTTATGGCTATCAAGTTATACTTATCAAAAGCTTTTGATCGTCTTGAGTGGCCTTTTATTCTTGTTGTTTTTAAAAAGCTGGGTTTCTCTGAAGACTGGTGTCATCTAATTTCTCAATGCATTAGTACAGTTTCTTACTCAGTGCTGGTTAATGGTGCTCCTGGTGAGATCTTTTTGCCATTCTATGGGGATAAGGCAAGGGGATTGCCTTTCTCCTTACATTTTTATTATATGCATGGACATATTATCTCAACTCTTATTAAAGGGAGAAAGAGATAATCTGATCCAGGGCTTTAAATTAAGGAAGCACAGTCCTTCGATTTCTCACTTGTTCTTCGCTGATGACTGCATGCTGTTTTCGAACGCCTCCTTAACTTATGCTAGGAATCTTATGAAGATAATTGACTCCTTTGCTCAAGCTTCGGTCAGGCTATAAATTTCGAAAAATCTGGTTTCTTTACTAGCAATAAAATGCATCATAAGCATGTTAAATTATTAGCTAGAACCCTCGGAATTAAATTTCTCAGCACTTCTGAGAAGTATCTTGGTACCCCTTTATTTGTTAATAGGGATAAGACTAAGACTTTTCAATTTCTCATTGATAAATTCTATAGCAGATTAAGTAAATGTAAGAAAACAAACTTAAATATTGCTGGTAGAACTGTTGTCACAAAACATGTCCTTTCTAGCCTAGCTGTTTATCATATGTCTTGCTTCCCTTTCCCTAAAAAGATCACTGCTAAGATAGATTCAATTCAAAGAACCTTTTGGTGGTCAAAGAAAGACCCTAGGAGAGCTGCTTATTATCGCTCTTGGAGTGATATTGGTAAATCAAAATTGAATGGTGGTCTTGGTATTAAAAACTCTTATGCTACTAACAGAGTATTTATAGCAAAAATTGGTTGGAGAATGTATAAGAAGCCTGATCTTTTAGTAACTAGGTTCTTCAAGGATAAGTACTTTCTAAATCAAAATCTGTTAGAGATTGATAAAGCTGCAGATACTTCATCTTGGATTTGGAAGGGTATTGTAAAAGGTTTGACTTTTATTAAAGATAATATTGTTTACAAAATAAATGATGGTAAGGCTACAAGTATCTGGTCCTCTAACTGGTTACCTTTCTGTAGCTCTCCTCCGACTTCGATTAACCCAAATTTTGCAAACTTCAAATTTGTCTGTGAACTTATTGATGTGCAGAATAACTCTGGAATATTGGTCTTATTACTTCTTTGTTTTCTCGGGATGATGTCAACAAAATTCTTCCTCTTAGAATAAATACAACTAAACAAGATAATATCATGTGGGCTCACACAAGAAATGGAAATTTTACTATAAAATCTTCTTATAAAGTGCATATGAATGAATCTATAACTGCTGAAGATGCTTCTTTCTGGAAGAAAGTTTGGTCTTTAGATTGTCTTCCTAAGATTAAGTATTTCATGTGGAAAATTTTTACTTATATGCTACATGTTAACTCTCTTCTTATGCTTTATAATCCTGCGGTGGATGACTGTTGCTGTCTTTGTAAGAATGCTTCTGAGACAATGATGCACTTGTTTTTTCAGTGTCCTATAGTGTCCCATATATGGTTTGCCCTCTCTTTGCAGCATATCGTAAGTGGGGATTTTGATTGGGTGGATGATATTTTTCTGAATTGGTTTGATGATAATCTAGGTATCTCTCCTTATGCAGTTGATTGGCCTAGTATTGGCGTTATAGTTATGTGGCCTGTTTGGAAATTTAGATGTGATGTGATCTTTAAAAATTCCACTATTAACTTGGACAAGGTTATTATGGATACTAGAAGGCTTTTCAATACATTTATTGCTCCTCCTTCTTTGAATACTTTGAGTAGAGTGAATACTTTAAGTAGAGTGAATACTACAACTCCACTGCAGGATGTTGACTTTGTTATTTTTGTTGATTAAAGATCTTAATATGGGTATTGGAATTGTCTTATGTGATAATGAAGGAAGAGTAATTCAGTCAAGAGCAGACTTTGGACTGATTACAGGTAAGGGTGCACAGGAACCGAGCCGAAAAACCGGACCGTCCTGGAACCGGTGGAACCGTACCTGTTTTTGTACCGAACCGAGGAAGGGGGTACAGGTACCGGTCCAAAAATTGAGAACCGACCTCTAGGGAGTACATGTACACGGTCCTATCCATGTCCCGTACCGTCCCGTCCCTTTTGTACCGACTAATATTAACCGTTAGATTTAGGGGTTTAATCTTATGTGGTATATATAGAAAAATTAGATAGGGACATAGGGTTTCTCTTCTTTTTTTTTCTCCTTCTTCTTTGCAGCTCCTCTCTCTGAGAAGGAACACCGATTCACCGAACACCACCTCTTTTCTTTTCCATTTTTCTGATTCCTTAATTATTTGATTAGGGGCGATTACCATCTGATCATCACAGGATCATTTGCTTCACGATGGGATGAACAGGATGAAGCAAACAACGGCAAAACTGAAAGGAGTCTAGAGTGCAGAATATGAGCGGGTAGAATCATTTTGGGGCTACTGCTGTGGATGAAGACGAATAAGGAAAACATTCTGGGGCACGATGAGACTTGCGAAACCATGTGGTGAACACTGAGAAGTATCTATGAAAGTAGAACAAGGAAAGTGGATTACGAAATTTTCCAAGTCCGGTATAGGTAATGTATGAATCAAATATAAGTTCGAACTATCACTAGCAATAACAATAGAGAAGTTGTACCTGAGAAATCCAAAGAAACAGAAACAAAGCAAATGTATTTTGGCCATTTTCGTATCCATCAAGAATGTTTTAATAAGACAAATTCTCCTATGTTAATAAAACAGAGATACTTATAAGCACTAGAAGAGTTATATTTTTTTTCACTTTAACAGAAAATGGGATGGAAAAAATTAAGGACCGATACTGGTACCGGAACCGTTCCCGGTACCGTACTGGTCCCGAATGGTACCGGAACCGAGGTACAGGGTACAGGTACCGGTCCAAAAAATAAGAACCGAGGCTAAGGGGTACAGGTACTCGGCCTCGGCCTCGGCAAGAACCGAGCCGAACCGTACCGTGTGCACCCTTAATTACAGGTGATGTTGGTGCTGAGGCAGCAGCCCTAATTTTGGCTATCTCTTGGGCAGAAGAGATGAATCTGTTTAAAGTTCTGTTTGTAAGCGAATGCCTTCAATTAGTGGATTTCGTCAAAGAAGGCAAAGGTGAAGTGGATTGGCGTAGTAGTGATCTTTTAGAAGAATGTCGGATTTCCCTTTCAAATCGTTTTAGTTTTAATGTTGTGCATATTAAGAGACTCAAAAATAAGGTAGCGGACCGGCTTGCACGTCGGGCTAGAAAGTTTCTTTTGAAAACTTCATGGGTTTCTATTCCTCCATTTTTGGACTCTTTGTTGAGGAAAGAACCTTTAACTGATGTTTGTAATTTTCTTCTTAGTTAATGTTATGGTGTGTTTCTCAGCAAAAAAAAGTTCAGAGGAGAGAAAAAGCTAGATATTGTTTGGGAGTGTCTAGTTATTTGATTGTTCATCTTGTAGTTCTTGCTTGACCATTAATAAAGTCTTTACATTTTTTTGGTGGACGTAGGTTACCTTACCGAACCTCATTAACTCATCGTGTTCATCTTTTACTTTACTCTTCATAGTTGTACATAGTGTAATGTTAGTGTTTGGTTTCTGTGGTTTGCTTTTATGGTTTAGATTTTTGATATTGTATAGTTAGAAAAATCGCTATCACAATTTAACGCTAGAAAAAGAGATTGTTCTTCAACTGTTGTAATCTTGTGGGAAACGATTTCCTGCTCATATTTTGTTTTTTTTTTCTTTTTCTTTTTTTTTTCCTACTTTGAGTTCTCTGGTTTTCTTTTTTCTTTTTCCTTGTTACGAAGGTTCTTTACGTTAAGATCTTTTACTTTGCAAAAAAACACTGGAAACTTGTTAGAAGTATGTTCACTTTTCCCAATATATATCTTAAGAACGACAACATATCCATGATATAGTTTGAAAAGAACCTCAACGGTTAAATACTAAAGACTAGAGCATATTAAGATTTTAGGACATGGTTCTTCGTCTTTGTAAAAATAAATTTGAAAAATAAGTGAATTTCTTGATAACTCAAAGAAAAGCATAAATCTGGAAAACCAGTCCAGATCTTGCAACAAACTCTCATTTGTGAACAATAAAAGGGTTAATAGGTGTTTGGTACTTTCATTTTGTCCAAAGTTAGTGTTTGGTCTAACTTTTGTCCAACTTAGGGGTATAATTATTAAAACATTATATAAAATCTAATTATTATACAAGTTTACTGTTATATCCTTCCACTTTGTTAATATTGGCAAAACAAATGTTATGTTTGGGGAGCCAACTGCTCTGTCTCTTTATCCCCGTCTCTGTCACCTCGACCACCACCGTCCCCAACCCCCATTTACAATCACATTGGCTGTAGTTTATACTACTTCAAATCATTACACTTAATCTTATTGATGCACACAAACGCTATTACTAAATACCGTCCATTCATCTTCAATTTGATATGTGATAGATTTTACTCTTCCAACTAATTTTATAGGAAATGATATGTGAAAGATTACTCTTCCAACTTATTTTATGGGAAATTTTGCTCAATCTTTTCCTGAAAACTAGATCTTACCACAAACAAAATCATCTTAACTCATCCTCATAGCAGCCACAAAAACCATCAACTCACTAATCCAATGACAACATCCCTGCATTTTTGTCTACGTCAAGATCCATATCAACATAAACTTTGTCAGCTCCATAATCTCTAGTTCATGTCTTAACCTCTGTACATGAACCACATCACCATGGCAAGCCCATAACAATTATTTATACTGGATTTCATCTCAAGAACAACCCAAATCAGCAACAACACTTTCAATTATTTAAATTGATGTTCAGATTGAAACCCGAAATCCCAGGATCAAATCAATCTGAGAAAAAAGGTCTTACCTGGCGATTACAAGCAGTAGGATTGTGGCTAGACAGAAAATTTCAGGAAAATCATACAATTAAAATTCTTTAGGATCAAATTTTACTCTCACAACTTCATAACGATTACTAGTACCATGACACCCTAGCGATTATACGGAGGATTATCTCACAACTTTAGGTCTTACCTGGCGATGGGATATCTTCATCCGTGGATTGGAAAATTTTTGATCTCCTGATGATGAAGCATATTAAGTAATAATAATGGTGTTATTACTACATCATATGATCATGATATTATGATTGATGTGATTCTACCATACAAGAGATTGGTTGATCGAAAGAGTTGACTTATCTAAGATCTAACACATATTGGAGGCGGAACAAAATAGAGAATTAGGGTAAATGGTTAAATGATTTTCGACTAGATTGCTTCATCAAGGCCGTTGGATCTTATGTCATTTCCAGGGTATACTTGTAAATTTGGTATTATTTATCACATAAATTAATTAAAGTTTGGTCACAGCCGGTCAAAGACAGTCAACGTAATTTCCAGGTACCAACCCCCAAGTTGGACAAATATTAGACCAAACACTAACTTTGGACAAAATGTAAGTACCAAAAACCAATTAACCCACAATAAAATGGACTAAAAAATCCTTGAAGAAAGGAAGCGGTTACTTTGTAACCTCGTTCCGAAAAAAGGGACCACATGTAGAGGTTATAAGAATCTTATATACTATAATAAAGAAAAGGTCCCTTTTTGGTGTGTAATCAAAATTTTCAATCGACGATCAAATGACACATATACCCTGCTGTGTTTTTGTTATAATGTAAAATCATCGTAAAGTTTTTTAAAATTCAGGGACATACTCGATTTCGTATTTTCTTCCGAATTTTTATTTTCACTCCAACTCAATCTGAAACTTGAAGGAGAAAACAACCGAAAGATAAAAATCACCACCACCCTCCACCCCCTTTAGTTACATCCTCTTTGAGTGTCACCCCCACACCCTCTTCTTTGTTTCTTCCTTTTTATATCCTCGTAGTTTTTCAATTTGTAGCTCAAATCTCAAATTAAACGAAACCAGCCAATATTGAAGGAGACTCACCACCACCATCATTCTTCTATTAGAGCACTGCTCAGTCAAACTCGCAAGCGTTGCTATCTCAAGCTTGTTTTTCAAGTTTAGTTGATCAAAACTATATACTTGATCTACTTATAGTTATGTCTCGGATTAGGATAGAATGTGTAGTTGAGCTTTAGACTCCACGGTGTTCACCAATTGAAGAGCAAGATCTACTAAGGAGCTTGGAGGAACTTCGTCAAAAAAAAGGTATGTGGAGACTAAAACTTATGTATCACTCAGAAGTATATTATATTTTATCTTCTAATGAAACTAAGTCGTATAGATATATAAACTTTTACATTATACACATTTGATATTTCGAGCCGAGTTTATCTCGCTTATTTATTTATCGATATATGTGTTGGAAGCTTTTTTCTTTAGCTATGTTCATCATATTCTTGATGAGTTTAGTTGGAAGCAATCTATTTGTTGGAAACTAAATATTAAGTCAAAAGATGATCATGTGAAAATTACTTTGAACATCTTATATGATTTGTGTGAGATAGTCATTTGATGTTAGCTTGGGAAGTTTCGTATTCATCATTCGATCACTTGAAAATTACTTGAAGCTAATGGTATGTGTGAGATTACCATTGTCGTCTTCTAAGGATGTTTCAATGATTGAAATGAGAGTTTAGAACAATTACCCATGTCTGGATATAAAACGGTATGCATATATAGTATGCGAACTGTATTATGATAATTCAGGTCCGGAACTCTTGTTTGTGTACCTAGTATTTAAACAGGTTTACCTGAGTTGGGTCTGAAATAATTGTTCGCGAACCTGGTTTGCGAACAGCTTGACTGGGCCAAGGTCCGGAGCTGATGTTCGCGTATCCAGTTCGCGAACACAGTGGTTAAGTTCTAAAATCGGTTATGTAGGATTCCCATACTCATGAACTAAAACATTTATGATTTAAGGAATGCAAATTAACTTTGCAAACCGTGGCTTAATGTTCATGAATTGATTCTTGTATAAGTACTTTGTACGATTACGAATTAATACAGTTCGTTTCAATTTGTTCATGGATATTTATATGAGATAATGAACAATTGAACAACTCTATTTGAAACACAATTAGATTGATTTGATTATCTATCATGATTGATTGATCATCATATTTTATCTAGAAGTGTTAGATGAATGTGGTTAAAACAAAAGTGTTCATATGGCTAACTTCGGTTAATTGTTATTGAGCCAACTCAATATACACATTTAGGTACGGTTACCCATATCTAAATATAAGTATAATTCATTTGTGTGTAACAAGCTAAGACCATCTAACGGTGGAGATTGATTGCTTAATTTTTAAGTAGACTTAGCTTGAATCTTAAATCAAGAGTTCAAACGGTGAATATTGAATGTTTTGTTACTAAGCTATCTTAGCTTTGATTGTAAGCAACCCTGATTTGAAAGGCTATATAAGGGAGAACTCTAACAACTGGAAAACCTAATCCCGACACTTTCCTGTGTCCTAGTTGCAAACTAGAGTCGATTCTCCTTTAACCTAGTTTTTTCCAAAACCATTATTAGGTTAACGACTTGAAGACTTCATTTGGGATTCATGAAGCCATATCCAACTATTTTCTCTATAGTTGCGTATTCTGATCTTACTTGTTCTATCGTATTGAGTTTTATCTTCTCTAAGATTTATTCCAGATTTATCTCTGATAGGTAAGATATAAAAAGTAATCACAACAGTTCTTCGTCTCAGACTCTTGTGATTCCGCAATAACTTTTTCTGTCAATCAGTTTGGTTATTATGAGGTGACTGATATTTCTAGGCTGCTCTTCGGGAGTATAAGTCTGGGATATTAGTTGGTTCCTGTTCACCTTGATTTTTGTATCAAAAGACGGAACAAAAAGAATAAAGATAGAAATATCTGTGGGAGACATATTTGTTTATAAGTCTTCGACTTTGGATCGTAGAAACTCTTAGTTTTGGGTGAGATCATCTAAGGGAATCAAGTGCGCAGAATCCGGCGTGGTTCTAGAGGCCTAAGGAACGTGATTGTACCTTAATCGGTGTGAGACTTGGTTAGGGCTCAACTACATTCCAGTCCTAAGTTAACTTGTAGTAGGTTAGTGTCTGTAGCGGCTTAATACATTGTGGTGTTCAAAGCTGGACTACGTCCCGGGGTTTTTCAGCATTTGCGGTTTCCTCGTTAACAAAATTTATGGTGTCTGTGTTATTTCTTTTCCGCATTATATTTGTTTATATAATTGAAATATCACAGGTTGTGCGTAGTTCAACTAGTTGATAAATACGACCTTGTTTGTTGGATATAACTTGATTGACACTTGGACATTGGTCTTTGGTACCGTCAAAGTTATTTCTCATATCAATCAGGCTCACGTATTTTAATCTGTTCGATTTACTGATTGTATTGAGAAACAGAGATTAAGCTCTTTGATATATTTCTTGATTGAGTCTCACTTTTTAAGTTGGTGCTCTCGGAATTATATTGGAGTTTAGTCAATACTGATTGTCGAACGAAGTATTGGGTGTGGTTGTTGTACCCCGCTTTTTCACCTTCAACCTTCGACACCCTCTCATTAATATTCACCATCACCATATAGTATCCCACAAATGATCTGACGTTGTTCCTCTATTATTATCAGCATTTGATACATTCACCATGGAAATACTCATGTTGTTGCGAGTTATACACAGTTTTTCTTTTAATTGGATAAGAGTCGATGCTTTCAAGGCACGAGAACTATCTAGATGCAACTCACTATCCTTTTATTCTTTTTCAGTTTAAAATTTTAATTACAAAAAAATTCCATTGAATCATCCGCACCCAATCCGCTTTCCGTGCATCCATTGGACGCAAATCCGTTGGATATATGCGGATGGTAAATTTGAAATCCTTCTATTGAATTGGATCCGGATGAGGTTTGGATGAGGCAAAACCAGCCCATGCTCACCCCTAGAACTACCAATCCACTTGCGAATCTAACATGAAAAATGCTCAGAGAAACTAGTGAAGTAACCATGTGACGGGCATTTGACAGTGGCGTTACTAGTTGATATTGACCAACCAGAGCTTGGGAATTCAAGAGAAGAAAAGTTTAAACGCGGTGTTTAATTAGATGAGATTCAAATTCAAAAGCTGCTTTAAAAATCATTTTCAGGAGGAGAAGGTTCAGAAGTGAACTTATGAATTCGGGCTCTTCTTCGTTGGTGCAATCCTCCAAATTGAGGGTTAAGATGTGGAGCAATAAGATATAATTGCTTAATTTGCCTGGTTTACCATACGGGCCAAGGATACGTTCCAGGAAATGAAATCTCCAACAAGATCATTCATCATTATCCGCTATAAATTTCCGAAATCAATCACCTTCCTTTCCCCTCCCTCCCCATGGCAGGGCACCAACTTAGCTAAACAATTAATTGAAATGAAAAGGGATCTTTCGTTCATGGTAACGAAGAAGCTTCTTCAACTCAACAGGGAACTGATCTGGCTTAAGCTTCTTTTCCTCCCCGGGGCAGACCACCAACTTCGCAAGCAAGTCGGCTGGTCTGTTATATTCTTTCAAATATGCATTTAGCATACCACGGTCACGATAGTAGCGCTGTCCCTTCTCCACTATCTTCCACATGATATTATAAAAATAATCTTCATAAACTTGTTCCTCCAAGGTCAGACTCCAATTCACACATGTTCGACATACCAAATCAAATGGCCCATCAGGGTGATGGCGACAATGACCCTCACTGTTGAAGATGAAAAACTCCCAGAGTGTATCAAAAACCCTCTTTGAATTACACGCAAAGAAGACTGCCGGAACATTCACAGAGATAGCTAGATTTAAACCGGCGAGGAATCCCTCCAACATATGATAAAATGCTGAAATACAACATTTAGAACCTCCAGCAACAGCAGCAACAGCCCTACCATTGTCACACCGCAACAGTGCCCCATAACCTGCATTGCTGTTCTTTTTGTGATGTCCATCAAAAGTGACTAGAAACACACTCTCAGGGTCATGAGGAGGTAGGCGGATCCATTCTGTGCTAGGTGATGTTCCAACCTCCATGGCAGATAGCTCATCTGTCATACATGCTACACCTGCCGAAGTTGTCTCAACCGCAGAATCCTTCTTCTCAGCATCATCGCCATCTTCGGATACCTCATTGTCACTTCTAAAATGATCATCCGGATATTCATACCCCTGATTATCTGTAACATATGTACTGCTCCTCCAATTCACTTCACACTTTGGGAGAGTAACTCTGTGACCCTCCGCATCCACTCTGAAAAGAGCAAATTGAACACAGTATATCACAAACTGTGAAATACCTAAAGATAATTGATTCAAGATAAATAAGGACTTGAGAGACTAAGCATCCGATCATCATTACTTAAGAAGAAGTAAGTAAATATTACCTCCAGAGAGGAGTAAACTCTTTAGAATCTTCAGAATGAACAATATTAATTTTCCATGTGTTGCTGTAGGTGCCAGGTTCAGGAGACTCACAGCTACAATAAACAATATCATTAGAAAGGCAAAATATATGTACATATATGTAAAAAATTTAAGACACTAAGCATCCGATCATCATCATTACTTAAACAGAAGTAAGTAATATTACCTAGTATTAGCTATACTTTCTTTAGTTGGCTGAAAATACACATACTCATTTTTTCGTACTTTGATGCATCCATGATGCCCAAACTCAGTGTCACTGCATCCATGATGCTCCATATTACTGTCACTGAAAAATATAAAAAGGCAAAATACATATATTACTATCTGGAACAAAGATGAATAGATATAAAAGTAAGAGATTAAACATCCGATCATCATTACTTAAAACTTGTAAGAAGATGTGATCTGAAGGTTTACAACAATTTATTCTTCTAATTTTTCAAGGGTTGGAAACAAAAATAATGATGAAACTAAACAGACAAGGGTTGGAAACAAAAATACAAAAATTACCAACTTTTGCTAATATAATGATACCGTCTGTACAAGATCGACAGTAAGAAGTCTATTTATAAACTACCAGTCTATTCGAAAGAAGGAAAGCTAACTATAAGCAGAAGGTAGATCATAAAACTCCCATTTTTAACTGGGGAAGCAATCGAAAAACTGTAACATTAAACTCAAAGAGGACGGGAATTAAAAGCAAACCTTTGCCGGGATGAGCATAAAAGGTGGGATCGGAGCTCTGTAGTTACCAGAGAAGACAGATCTAGAAGAAAAGCTCTCAAGGTAAAATAAAAGCAGAAGGGAAGAAGGAGAGAAGCTAGGGCGTATAAATGGGGATTGAGTGACATGTGTCAAATGGATACTCAAAAGGGTGTAAATTGGCCAGGCCGCGAACCCAAGCCCGTTTCCTAATCCAGGCCTGACGGACCTCATATTTAACTACCAAAAAAGCCCTCCAGGCCGGGCGGGCCAGGTAAAATTAGGCTTTCTAGTAACAGTCTAGGCCTGGCAGGCCAAAGAGGTTTCAGATTTTCGTACTTTTAAAGTTGTAGTATAATAACTGATGATTTTTGTTAAAGGGAGAGCAAATACTGATCCGAGGAGAGCAAAAATCGCTTTCAACTCACTAACTCAGTTGATTTGATGATTTGGTTTGACAAGGACTAGAATACCCTTACCCGCACACACTATCTTGGCACGCTAACCAACCAACTCATTCACGATCACAACTAGGTCCATCTCCATCATCTTTGTACCTTCGTTACTTTCTCTACCACCACAAACCGTAGAATGTAGTAGAACCAACAAAACACAACCGAAGACTCAAGTAACAATGGTAAAATCAAGCTTTAATTCGATATGAGAGTCTAATTACTGAAGTTTAACCTAGTTTGATTAAGTTTACGCACGTCCGCCACTGCAGATTAGAGCTTAATAAATGTCCTAATAGGACGGGAAGATTAAGAGAGGGAAATTTACAAGGAGGGACATCAGTGAGAGATTAGTGAGAGATACCTGAGAGAGGGAGATTAGGGAGATTAGTGAGAGATTCCCAGAATGATTGGTAGAGAAATATATAAGCATGGGTCTGAATCTTAATACCCATGCGATTCCCAATACCGATTCATTTTTTTTGTGTATACAAGTTTGCAGATAAAAGAATTATTGAAACTCAATTGAATACGTAATCTGTTTGTTGCATGGGCGTTGTTTGCTCCTGTCTCTGGAAAATTCACCGTATGATCCAGAGAACTTATTAAGGTAATATGTGTATTTTGTTACAATTGATTCAACTGCCATGGTCGACGATGGACGTCTGATAATCATAAAAAGAGTTTTTTGCTCGATGGTCGAGGAGATAGGGGTATTTCATGTCTGAAATAAGATAAAACTTGACTCGCCATAAAAAGTGACCGAGTTAATGAGTTGACAACGATTTTTGCTCTCCTCGGATCGCTTTTTGCTCTCCCTTTAACAAAAATCTAACCGATTTAACTCATGTTTTGGAATTTGGAAATTGAACTATAATTTAAAACAATCTTAAGCAATTGATCTTCTAAATGCATAACAGAAATGAAAATAAAAAATTTCAAAATTCAACCGAAATGAATAATAGTTTATTTCAACGGTTGGTCTGGCAGGTACCAGGCCAGATTATTAAATTTTAGTGAAAGGTCGAGCCCGATAATTTAAGATAACCAGGCCAGACGGTCATGATGGGCTTTAAAAGACTTTAAGCTTCTACGAGTACAGGCAGGCTCGGACAAGTATTTTCCGGTAATATTTATAGCCCTAAATTTTAAACATAGCATGGCTGCTAATGGGGAGTATCAACTTCCTTGGGCATCCACTGCCAATGAATGAACCCTGACATTATTAACTAGAGCCTGATTAAGAGCAATCAACAACGATCCAACAAAACTCGTCGGCACCAAAATCACTCTACCAAGTACCAAAAGAAAAACAACGATAGTAATTTTATTTTATTTTTTATATTATTCGTACTTACGTGAATGGATCGCCTGCACAACAACACTATTAGATTCCATGTCGAGGAGAAATTATCTTCTAACTTCTGTCTTCGGGCCGAGGGCACGTTTGCCCCGGCGTCACACACCGAGTCTCAAAAAAAATTGCTTCAAAAAAAAAAAAAAACTTGGGTGTTCTATATCTTATTCTTCTTCGGTGTGCATGTCACCAGACATCCTCTATTTATTCACAAAAAAAACACCACACTTTCCTAGTTTTACCCCCTTGCCTCCTACACCACTAGAATTAGGAAACCGATTAAAGTTAGGAAATTTACATTACCGCGCAGCACGCGCTCAAACAAAAACTAAAAGGGTTTTTGATAAAATCACTGGGCCGCTGCTCAAACCCAACTGCAAATATGACGGGTTCCTGGTCGATTCCGTCCTTGCATCTTATTTTGGATTGAACTTTAGCTTTAATCCTAATCCCTGAATTTTGGGTGTGGCAGTGAGTTTTCGGGCAGTTAAAATTTTGCAATCAAGTGCACTTAAATATTAATATACTCCGTATTTTTTTTTTTTTGAAACCAGGAGATATATGGAAGAAAAAGAAAGAAGAGGGTATTATCTTACATTGGCAAGGGCATTATCTCTCACGTACAGACCCGGAATATGGTAAAAAAAAAAAATCAAAATCAAACCATTTAACTTCCTTTCTATAGCCTTGATTCGCCCTTTCATAGGTCCAGGCCTAGTCTGGTCCCTTCCTGGAGCAAATTCTTGGTGTTGTACACATGCATTGGCCGACCAAGTACAAGATCAAAGAACAATGGAATAGTGTAGTGTGGTGTTGTACACATGCATTGGCCGATCAAAGTACAAGTTTTATAATGGAATAGTGTAGTGTGGTGTTGTACACATGCATTGGCCGATCAAAGTACAAGTTTGCATTCGGAGCTGAAACCCGGCTTGAACAAGCCCTGGCATTGATTGATAAGCTTTCACTTGAAGAGCTTATTGAGGTCATCACTTTCGCCAGGATGAGGAGAAACATGATTTCATCTGGGAGGGAGGTCCGTGCAGAAATGCAAGACATGTGGGAACTAATGGCTGAAGCACAAGATGTTGTTCCTAATGCTGGTGCTGGTGCTCCTGCTGATGGTGGTGATGCTGGTGCCGGTGCTCCTGCTGATGTGGTGATACTTGTGGTTATTTTAAGGTTTTTATTTTGGATGATATCTGTGTTGAACTTGATGAACTTGAAGCTTTAATTATAATTATGTGTTGCTCTACAATTCTAACCTGACATGTCAAGAATCGGTTTACTCCATATGTCTTTATAAACCGAAAGGGTTTGCTTTTTGCCCGGGGAAGAGGGTAAACAGAGTGTACTAGGAATCACTTGATACAAAGTGAAAGTATGTTAGGCGTTTAAGAAATGGTGCAAACGTCATATTAGAATCATATGACGTTTTCAATAATCGAGAAAGTGTCATCCACTCCAAAAACTGGTCGTAACCGCCTATCGGCCTATGTATGTTTTTTGGGAAAAATATCGTTTGGTCCTTTTTTAGGTGGGTCCATGTCTGTTTAGTCCTTTGGTCAAACGCATATTACTGTTTGGTCCATAATTATTAAAAAATATTAAACTGACAAAAATACCCTTCCGTGTTAATTAGAAAGAGATAACTAATGGGGTACGCATTTTCTCTCTCCTTGCGATTTTTTCACTTGCTACAAAGAACTAAAAATTGACTTTTACTGTAGCAAATGTTTGGAACTCGATTTTTTTTTTGCAATTTTCATGTTTTTTATCGCTTAGGATTTCGATTTTTTTACTGTAGGAATGAAGTCCATATAAAAACATAAAAAAACAGACTTCATTCCAGGAATGAAGTCCATATAAAAAACCTTAAAAAACAGACTTCATTCCAGGAATGAAGTCCATATAAAAACATAAAAAATGCAGACTTCATTCCGGAATGAAGTCCATATAAAAACCTTAAAAAACAGACTTCATTCCAGGAATGAAGTCCATATAAAAACCTCAAAAAAAAAGACTTCATTCCAGGAATGAAGTCCATACAAAAACCTCAAAAAACAGACTTCATTCCAGGAATGAAGTCTATATAAAAAAACATCATCATCTTCATCTTCTTCAAGGTCTTCAACACCAAAGAAAATCGTCGCCTTCATCAACAACATCATCTTCCATCGTCTTCATCAAAACAGATCGGGTTCATCTTCATCGTCGTCGCCTTCATCAAACAGATCGGGTTCATCTTCATCTTTGGCGTCGCTGTCTTCATCAAACAGTTCAGTCATCGTCTTCAAAACGACAAATCTTCACCGTTTTCATTTAGATCAAAATCTTGAAAAAATTCACATCTTCAACATTAACACCAAAGAAGAACGATGATGAAAAAACTAGAAAAATCGTTTACATCTTCAACAAGAGCACCAGCAACAAAAAACGATGAAGAAAACCCTAGAAAATCGTTTACATCTTTAATTTTTAGTTTCAATCTTCATCTTCGTTTCTTGTTTCACAAAAGAAAAAAAGAGAGGGAAAGTAGATCTGGAAAAGAAAAGAAGATGAGAGAGAAAGTGAATCTGAGAATGATTTATTCTCTACTACTTTTTGACTATATATATGGTCCTTATCCAAAAGGGTATTTCGCCACTCAAAAACCGACATTTACATCATCCATGACATCGGCGTAGGACCAAATGATAATTTTTAGGACCAAATGATAATTTATATTACCAAATAGGACCAAACAGACAATTGACTGGGTCAAATGGACTAGACTGATACATATATTTTATTTTTAGGACTATATGGTATTTCCTACATGTTTTTTTCTCTTCTTTTTCTTTGATCAGATCCGTTTATGTATGTGTGTCCCAGCAAATTGGAGGGATAGCAAGTGTCACTCCTATCTAAAACTAGGCAACGGAACATTTAAACACTAATGCACATAAATTATTAGATTAATAACTAGATTTTGTGCCCGTGCTACGCACCGGGCGGATCTGAAAACCGCTTTGCCACGCCCCATCCCGATGTATACTTAGGCCACGCCCCGTCCGAATGTATGCTTTAGGATTTTTGATTTGGTGTAGCTCGGCTTCATCTCGTCCCGTCCCGAGACATGTTTAGGATTTTTTATTTGTGTGGCTCGGCTTCGCCTCGCCCCGTCATTTAGGATTTTTTATTATGTCATTCTACGCATCGGGCGTCTTTTTCTTTTAACCATATTTTTGATTTGGTGTGATGTGACTTCGCCTCGTACCACCGTGTATTTTATATTTGATGTCCCCAGGTTTTGCCCCACCCGTTGCAATGCATTTTTTTGTGTGGCCTATTGCTTAGGATTTTTTTATTTGGTTATGTTTTTAGAACTTTTGATTTGGTGTGGGATTTTTAATTTGGTCACCAGTTAAATGAGTCACCGGAAAGCTGTCATCGACAACTGGTCAAATGAGTCAACTCGTGTGAACTCCGTCAAAGTCACTGAGATAGGTCCGAGTCAGGTGAGTCAGGTTGTAGGTCAAGACTGGGGTCAGCAAGTTCTAGTTAGAGTTAGCTGAGTCCTAGACCATCTTGCCAGGCCAAACCATTGTCGCGCCATGATAGCCTAATTCAATCTACTTCTGCAACAGCTTCATTTCTCCTCCTTTCAGACTCTCAATCACCACAGATTAGTGAACATCAAACCCATTTCGAAATGAAATGACTTCAATTTCTCCATCTTTCTCATTTTCTTCATTGAAGCTCAAACACTAATTACACTTCCAGAAACCCTAAATTTCTTCTCATTCACTTCAATCATCAGATGAATCATTTCCATGTTACACAACATCAACCAATTAGGTCAACTCCATCTTCTTGCTCTTAATAATTTCAGCTCAACCGCATCTATACAACATCACAATGATATAACTTCACCAAGAGCTACAAAATCCTCATTAGTCGATTGAACTCCATCTGCAACAACAGTTCAATTACATCTTCTCTTCACAATCATAACGTGTAATCAACCTAGCATTCATCTAACTCTTCTCATTCAAGATTCAATATCAATACCATCATCTTCAGCTCAATATACCACTCATTAATCCACTTAACCTTCTTACTATTGCAACATCACCACCAACTGTAATATCAATTCTATAGTTTTATTGAGCTCAGTTTCAACCATCGATCACTAAGCTATCAAACCATTTTCTGCCATTCCTCAAGATGCTCAAATGCCTTGAGTTTTGTCCATTCAACAACACTCCATCCATCCCTGTCTAACAACTGCAGCAGCATTTCAACCATCCGTAAACAATTATAGAACCATTCCTTCATTCTACCAAACACAGGCCACAATTACTACAGTTCATACATTCCAACACAAAGCACACTCCATCCCTGGAATTCATCTCAATCCTTGCAACCTAACATACATATAATTACTGCATTCCAACAACAACACCAGCTTCAGTTCAGGTCCATAATTCTATTCTCTGTCACCTAATCCACCTTCTCAGTTCATTTGGTTCTTGCAAAGCACTCAGCTTCTTCCTGCAACTATATTCTCACACTTCATTCCCTATAACTGCAATTTCAGATTCAATCATTAAGCATTGCAGCACTCTCTTGCAATTATAACATTCCATCACAGGCTCAGTTTCTTCTCCACTGAAGCTGCGAAAACATATCACCAGACACAACCATCATCTGAACTCCATAAATCATTCATTTACAGCTGTGACCCAACATAATCAGATATATTTCATTCTCCATCTCAGGTTCATAGCTAACAACAACTCGTTGCTCAATCCATTGTCACTCTACCTGCAGTCATATGCATTCTGCACATTCCCTGAACTAACATCCACAAACCAATCCACCAATTAAGTCACCAACAACTTCACCTGCTACTTCATTTACAACACCACCACTTTCTGTTGAAACCAAACAATCCCTTCCAACCCAAACCCTTATTTTAGTTTCTTCTCTTCACACCTCAAGAAACAAACCCTTCTTTCTACAGTTTATAAAATACCACTACTTGAAACAATCATCCTCCCTATAATTTCAACATTACCACTAACAGAGAATAGAATTATCATCTGTTTCATCTGTAGTTTTTAAAACAGATAACCCTAGCTTCTAAATTGGGGAAATAAAAGAAACCCTAATTTCCCGAGAAGTCAAAATTGAACCAAATCCAGCAATGATTGACCAATATAATCAACATTTTCAAAGAGTTACAAAAGAAGAAAAACAAACCCTAATTCTCTAATTTCGCAAATCATATCCTTGTTTATAATCAAAACCCCAAATTAGTATGATAATCTTCTTCTTCATGTCACGCTCTTAAAACCCATACCTACTATTCAATCAACAAACAATTTTGAAAGAAATCAAACCACATATAAGAAACCCTAAAATATACACTCTGATTTACCTTTTTTTCCTCTTTACATAGTTCAATCGACTTCAGCACAGTTACCTTATTTCTCAGTTTACCAAATTACTAATTTTTTCATGAACCGTTCACAAAAATCAAGATCGATTATTATGAGTTCTAAGAGAAAGAAGGAGAATCTCCAGAGAGAATAAGAGAAATGGAAGGAGAAAGAAGAGAAGAGAGAGTACGTTTCTTTTCAATATCAGTTTGGTTTAACGGGTGTAGTGTACACTTAACGGACGTCAATAACGTACAATTAAGTTTTTCGTGTAAACCAAGTGTAAGTTATTAATTAGGTGTAAATAATCACATAAGTTTCGTACACCTACGTTTGCCGTAACGGCGTTATTAACGACCAGTTAAATATAGGGTGTAAGCAGAGTGTAATACAGTTTTTAGTGTCTCAACCAATAGAGTTACGCCACTTGTCCTCTCCAGAATTGCTCTGTGTGAAAGCTTTTATCTAATTTAATTTGAAAGGGGTGTCATACTCACCGTGCGACGTGGGAGCTCATATGACTTAGTGTTTTAAAGGAGGGGAGATAATCAAAAACATGGACATACATCGACTAGGTAACAAACCGATATTGTGCCTTCTTGTTATGCCAAAATTTGGCACACCACCCAATGCCGGAGGATGAAAATTCTCTGCCAAACGAAATTTAGGATTACAGTTCCGAAATTTGTATCACCACAACGCAGACGTTGCGAGTGCCAAATAAGAAAACGAGGTGAGGATGCCACGCTGACATCAACACCCAAAATTCAGCAATATTGCATGGTTCTCGTTGCCCCTTAACGCCTTACATGGCTATTTTTATCTCCATTTTTGGCAGACACGTGGAATAAAATCATCACCTTAATGTGAGTACAAGACATATGGCCCAAGCGGCTGACGCAAAGCTTCTTCCATTCTAGTTCCCCAATGCGATCAGTTTTCTACGGGGTTGTCCTTTCTATCATATTATGCTCTGCAAATCGGGCGATAAACTGAGTCAAATCGGTTTCGTATTTTCTCTCATTCTGTAATCATTTTCTCTACCATTTTCATGGATAACTAGAATCTGTCTAATCGTTTCATCACGATTTATTTCATTTGAATTGTTAGATCATAGTTCTTAACTATTTTTGATTGTCCTTATTTGTAATTGTATTTCTTGCTATTTATTTTAATGGCTGCTTAATTTCTTTGTTTCCCCTATAGGCGTTTGCAGTTCTTATTATCCCTAATGGCTTTTGTTAATATTTATGTCGTGATCATAGCTTTTGCTGAGCTAGTCTTCAAGCTTTTGCTTACAAGATTAGATGTTATGGATTTCATTGTTTTTTGTGAAGGATGCTTTGTGGAAGATGTCTCGGAACCAACTCAGTTCTTTTAGAATCGGTTCAACCTCATCCCGCCTTAGTCAATTTTCAAAAAAAATCAAATTTAAAAAAGTCAGATGCATGCGAATATTCAGCAGTCTAATTTTGCCATTTTCGCTCGGTTACAACTGTTACACTTACCAAACTCGAAACAATTATCATATATTTTGCTCCCATAAATATAGCCTGGAAAATAATTTGTATTTATCTAGTAGATATCATTTCAACCAGTTTTACTCTCATAACCCTAATAACTTTCATCTAAACTACCCTCTAAAGGATCTTTCGCCTTTAAGTACTCGAAAACCTTAGACTCCTATACATCTAAAACCAGATTACTTGAAGAACATTGATCATCACTTATTGGAAGATATGGAAGAAGGCAATACTAGCAATGTTACCGATCTGGTAGACAAATTCAAGAAAGCTACCCTGGAACAGGGAAATATCAATGAAGTTGCTGTGGTGAATCAAAAACAACAAGTGAAAAAGAAGATGAATCTGAGTGGGAAGCAAGTGACATTGGCAAAATAATTATAGAGGGAAGAATGAGCTATGATACTGTTCAGAAGTACATCACCTTCACCTGGCCTTTCTTAACTTTGGAAAATCTAAAAATAATTGAGGTTGAGTTGAATATGATGATTTTCAAGTTTAATGATTGGGATCTTCTTAACACAGTAATTGAACAGCGTCCATGGATCATCAACAAACATCTTCTGGTTGTTCATGACTACATTCCTGGTATGATTTACACATAGAAGCATTGGGGTTTTCAACAATTCTGGATTCAGCTTCAGTACATCTTACCTGAACATATGAATGTTATTTCTGTTACTAAAATTGGTGAAGTTGTGGGAGAAGTCACTGCTATCGAGCCTAAAGATGTTATACCAGTTGGTACAACCCCTGTGAAGGTGTGTGTCAGTGTCGATCTGTCAATGCCAATGAGAAGATGTGTTAAGTGCACAACTATGGTTGGTGTCACCAAATGGAAAAAATTCTTTTATGAAAGACAGCCAACAAACATATGTATTGAATGTTACATAATCAATCACTCTAAAAAGGTGTGCAAAGCGGCTGCAGATTACCTAAAGTTGGCACATGAAAAAACGTACTTTGTGGGTAAGGTTGACAACATTCGCACAAATATTGCTGCTATCAAATCTAATCAAGCACCTGCAGTTAAGACAAACCAGAAAAAATTTGTCAAAACTGCAGTTTTCATACCTCCTAAAGATGGTGAAATGATTAATCTGGACTTTCTTATCAAGAATGATGAGGTCAATGAAGAGGAAGATAGCAGACTGGGCAAGCGTCTTAGAGCCGATAATCCTAAGCATACACCTCTGTTGATTCCTGAGACTTCGTCACAAGGCACCTTAATGATATCCACTGCATCTGACCAGACTGCTCAAAGGGTCACTTCTGGGGTTAATCAAACTGTTGATGCTAGCAAGGGGAACCAGGTAACCTACCTACATTTTTCTTTTTTTTTTAATAAGACTTTTAATTTTTTATACTCATTAGTTGCTTCAACATTTATTGGTTTTCCATTTCTGCAGAATTCTTACATTCTTAAATTCAGTCATTATCATTTTTCACTTAGACCTAGCATTAATTATTAGAAACAACAGCATTCATTACATTTTGTCAAACTACATTAATCATCTACTTTGCATGGTTTATTACTCAAATTAGTCTTGTATGCAATTCTAAGTTCTTATACTACGTCAATACTCATAATTTAAATCTAGGAAATTCATATTACCAGCACTTTTCATCATAAAAGTAGTTTGTTGGAATGTTCAAGGCCTTAACTCCCCCTCTACCAAAGATCATCTAGGAGATATTATAAGAACACAAAACCCAGACATCATATTTCTCTGTGAAACAAAATTAAATGAGGATAAAATGAGAACCTTATTGGCACCTTTTAGATACCCTAACATCAGATATTACAGCCATTTGGACGCTCAGGAGGTTTAGTACTCATGTGGAAAAATAGATTTGTTTGTGACATAGTTGGTGCTGATGATAAGACGTTTCATGCAATTGTTCAAAGTCATCCAAATGAACATGAATGGCTTCTCTCTTGTATGTATGGTTACTGTAATTATAGTAAAAAGAAGAATCAATGGGAATTCATCAAGGACATTGGTTCTAGCATCAATCAATCTTGGGTGTTATTGGGGGATCTTAACTTTCATCTTCAAGATAATACTTCTCATGCTTCTTCTTCTTCAGATGGTTTGGTAAACTCAATACTTCATGACATTGGTTTAGAAGATTTGGGTTTTGTTGGCAGAGATCATACTTGGACAAATAATAATCTTGGTACAGGTAATAAAAGATCCAGAATTGATATGGCCCTTGTCAATGCTGCTTGGAATTCTCAGTTTCAGGACTCAAAGCCTCTTCATCTAACACAACATGGTAATGATCACTGTCCAATAATGCTAGTCATAGATTACTCTTTACCTAATCTGTGGAAGCCATTTAAATTCTTTTTCACTTAGTTAAATGATATAAGTTGTTCAACTGAGATGTCCAAATCTTGGGAGAAATAAGTCCATGACTCACCAGGTCATAAATTCATTAAGAGATTACAATTCACTAGAGCTGCACTCTCTAAATGGAATAAACTTCATTTTGGAAACATCAATCATAATGTGGATAATCTGCAACTAGAACTAGCTGAAATTCAGAAGCTTCCCTTCTCCAGAGAAAATACTATCAAAGCTGAAGATATAAGTAAAGAATTAAACAAATGGCATCAGATACAAAGTGAGTTTAATAAGCAGAAGTCTAGAGACAATTTTGTGAAGGACATGGACTACAATACAAAGTACTTCCACACTTTCATAAAAAGAAAAAGAGCAAGGAATAATATTGACTCCTTGAGAGACAATAATGGTTCATGGGTTCATACAAGAGAAGGCATCTCCACCCTGCTTACTTCCCATATTAAAGACATAAGTACTTCTACCTGTTATAGAAGAGCATCATTACTCTATTCTGCCTAATCTTGTTTCAGATAAAGATAATAGAAGATTACTGTCAATTCCCACTGATGAAGAAGTCTTAAAAACTCTCAAAAGTATGGAGAACTGGTCTGCTCCTGATCCTGAAGGTTTCCAAGCTGGATTTTACAAATCTCAATGGAATACAATTGGATCATATTGAAATGGTCAAAAGGTTCTTCACTACTAAACATTTACCCAAACAGCTTAACAATACTTTCATTTCCCTAATTCCAAAGAAGAGTAAACCAAAATCCCCTTCAGAATTCAGACCAATTGGTTTATGTAACACTTCTTATAAGATCATTTCCAAGATTTTGGTTAATAGGATGAAGCCATTTATGGATTCAATCATTTCTCCTTACCAGGCTGCATATGTTTCTGGTAGATTGATAAATGATAACACCATCATTGCTCATGAATTAATTCATTCAATGAAGAGGAAAAAGAGTGAAAGTGGATGGTTAGCTCTAAAGCTAGATAAGCATCTGATAGACTTGAATGGCCTATTCTCTTGAAAATCCTTACTAGTTTTGGTTTTTGTGAAGAATGGTGTCAGATGATTCATCAATATATAAGTACAACCTCTTTATATGTTCTTCTTAATGGCTCTCCTTGTGAGTCATTTAATCCTTCAAGGGGAATAAGACAAGGTGATCCTCTATCACCTTATCTATTCATCTTAGCAATGGAATGGTTTTCAAGGAAAATGGTTGCTTCTCAACATAATAAAAGAATCAAAGGAATCTCAGCTGCAAGAGGTGCTCCCCCTATCAATCACTTACTCTTTGCAGATGATTGTCTTATATTCACTCATGCAAATTTAACCAGTGTGACTAATTCATGCTATGCTAAAGTTGAATTTCATAGCAGAGATACCTTGTCATGAGGTAAAAAATGTATTCGTTTTGGTTGCTATTAGCCCCTGTTGTCATAAATGATTTACACGAATAATTTGGATTAAAATCATCACACTCCTTGTTTAACAGTTCCACTTGAAATCCCATATGTCAACACAAGGATCCCAAAAAAGGAAAACTTGAAGAGTTATCATTCAAGTTTGATCTTGGTGAAACCGTGGATAAATGAGAACATGTGAGATTGTTGTTCGCATCTTATTTGAACTCGTGAATGGAGTTTTTATATCGACATCTACCAAGATATTTTTCATGAGTGTAAGAAATGGGTGGTTAATAATATTGATGTAGATTAACAAATGGTGGTTTTTCTTTTATTGTTTGTGGTTGAAATTACTCAGGTATGGAATATATCCACTATACTGAATAATAGTTTGACTTTAGTTCACAATATGGTCAAGTCATTAATTTTGACAAGTCCTCAGTTTATTTCAGTGGCAATATGAATCCTAGCTCTTGTGATACTTTAAGACAACTATTAGGTGTCAAGCTAATGGATAAAAAGGAGAAATACTTGGGTTCTCCCCTCATTATTGGGAAATCTAAAGTTCAAGCTTTTGAAGATATACAATTGGCTTTTGATAGAAGATTAGGTACTTGGCAAGGTACCACCATGCACCAAGCTGGAAGAACCACAATGGTCAAGGCAGTTCTCAACACAATACCTACTTATCAGATGAGCACCTTTAAAATGCCAAAAAAGCTTCTAAAGAAATTAGACACTCCACAAAAGGAAATTCTGGTGGGTTTTCAAAACAGGCAATGGAACTAATCTTGTAGCTTGGCAAGATATGTGCATATCTAAAGATCTTGGTGGTCTTGCATTCATAGATCTTGAAATGCACTTCTTACAAAG
>JAJJWW010008952.1:0-30219 GCA_023531295.1 Papaver armeniacum | reverse complement strand
GCAAGATAACAATAGTTTTTCTTAACCGGAAACAATTGAATCACACACACATCCATACACACATCATGGAATAAAACATCAATTGTACCGAAATTTTGTTACAAAAGGAAAATAAATATGAAATAAAATCAGGCTTTTCTTAAACAGAAAACAATCAACTAACAACATTGTTACCTCAAATTTCGCAACCGCATCTCCAATATATTTGCATCTTCTTCCAGGGAGAATTGATATCGAAATATCCTTATGTTGTCATCCTTATGCAAAACAAAAGAATAACAACAACCAACCTTTACCAGAGAAAGGTTGAAAACCGGTTTTAACAATTGCAAGCAAACGTTGAAAACCGTCGAAACACATATGCTTTTATGCTAAACCAAAACCGATTCAACATATTGTGACTTTTTCACATATTGTTTCTACTGCGAGAACCCCTCATGATCCTTTGATAAAGCCTACCAACATGGGCTAGAACTTAATCTTGCTAAATCAAAAAGTCACCCAAACCATAAGGGTTCACAACATTATGAGATCGAATATCAAGGTAATAAAACCAAAATCAAACATCCCATAAACATACATAGCAATAATAAAGCATTCAAGCACATGCTATGTAAATCAAAAACTATCACAAGAAAAATTATAAATCAAATAATTTTATTCAAAATAAAGATAGTTTTATTCAAAATAGACCAAATACAATTATTGAAATAATAAAAAACTACTGTCTATTTTTTCTTTTTAACTTAATCATTGGGAAGAAAATTCCTTGGGATCAAGTGCTTTTTGTCGCTCTTCTTCAATTTTTGATTCTTGATCCCAAAACTCTGATTCAAAATTTTGAATTCCTTTAAGAGTTTCTCGCATCTTTTCGAGCAAAAAGCCCAAATATTTCGAAACAGTCAAGTTGTTTACCAAGATTTTCAATATGAACAAGAAGAGACTTTTTGTAGGAATTTGGTGAAATTCTTTTAACACCCATTTTATTACTGGATTGTCCTCCAATCATTTGACCTATAGTCTTATTAGAGACGGCCGTAATGCTTCTCATCTCTTGAGATGAATTTGCAAATCTCTGTAATTATACAGGGAAAGCCTATATGCCTCTTTATTCCTGAGGAAGCAATGGAATCTGAGATTTTTATCATTTGACTGACAATGATTCCACAAAAATCAATTTGAGGATCTCCTTTTAACATAAAATAAACAAATTCTCCGTAAAATCTTTGTCCCAAATGGACTTATCTCTTGTACTTGCAAATAGGGTAGCTAAAGCAAGTTTACCAAATACCCTTAGGTGGAAGGGTATATCTTTTGTTGGCAAGCTACCATTTTCGCATTCTCGCTGATCTTCCAAAGGTGAGATGTGTTGAAATGGTACCGTGTTCAATTTCAACTCCAAATCAAGTGATTACATTCCTCATTGTAATTAATAGCATTAGAAATTGTCTTGCGATCAACATAGTAGATTCCTCGACCAACAAGAGTAACAAACGAAAGTCTTGTATGATCAATATCATGGATATTTGCATAAAAAACTCTTACCATATCAGGTGAATATCTTTCAAAACCAAAAAGCTTTCCCCAGTTTCGATCTTGAACAAACTTCACATAATACTTATCTTGGACACCTGGATCAAATTTCTTTTCAGTGGTAAATTCCATTCCCTTGAGAATTCCGTATTTCCTGAAACAAGAGTTGTCAACAAAACGAGTGAAATCATGCTTGTTATTAATACTGTTAGGAAATCTAATCTTATCAATATCATCAATTCTGACCCGATCATCAGCTGGTTTGGTTCTTGATTTCATTTTTCCCATATTTGCAAAAATATGAAATACCCTAGTTACTATTTTGACCAAACTTCCCAAATATGTTTGAACACATAGCAAGAGGTTATCTTTTATAGGAAGACATGACATCAAAAACCGGAAATAACTAGTTTTAGGAAATACTCTCAAAATTGGAAACCGAGACTTGTGGGGAAACAATTCCGATTTTATATCCAGGTCTTTCATTTGGAAAACCGGTTTTCATGGATTGGATCTTTATTTCGGGTTGATTCCATATTTTTGTCTGTTTGCTCTTTTATTACCAGAATTTGATAATATTACTTGAAATTTATTCAAGAATTTACTAGAGTATTCAGAGATAAATTTGAACAAAATATGATATTTGTTGTAAATATCATCAGAATCATAAACCCTATGATGTTTCAAAAGATCACTTGCTTCATTAAAATAGTTGTGAGGTGTATGAAGCAATCCAATGTTAATAGAATTATTAACTGAAAACTCATTCCTTACAGGAGTACCTAATTTCCAAAATCGCATCCTAGAAGGCGAAACATTGACAATCCTTGATCTGAAAATGTACATGTATATACTTTGGTAGGCCATCCAAAATATATTTAAGATTCCTGAATTTCCCAGAACATAATAGCCGATGTTCATAAAAACTTTGAGCAGAATCTTATGCGTTTTGAAGATACGACTTGTCTCATAGGCCATTGTATCATTGTCACTTACTATAATGATATACAATCCTATGATAGCCAAAGGATTATGTAAGTCACTCAAGACATACATAAGCATAATTCCTAACAGGTTTAGGAATAAGAGTATTACATACTTCATACGTGTCTTCCACCACGAATTTTTGAAGTTGTCAAATCCTGCCGTTATGTTAACTGAACCAGACATAGATTCAATTTCTTATAGGTTGGATCGCACCAAACACAGATTGTTAGATCTTTTCATGTTTGCCCGCTCTGATACCAATTGAAAAGGCGAGGGTACCCAAATATACCTCAAGCTAAAACTTGTCCTACCTATAAGTCCTTTCTCTGAAAGTGATTGTCTATGGACTGAGTCGAGACAATACAACTAATCGGTTCACACTTTGTGTGATTG
This sequence comes from Papaver armeniacum, assembly GCA_023531295.1. Lineage (NCBI taxonomy): Eukaryota > Viridiplantae > Streptophyta > Magnoliopsida > Ranunculales > Papaveraceae > Papaver > Papaver armeniacum. The sequence goes on along the minus strand of JAJJWW010008952.1, from coordinate 27,306 downwards.
TCTATGGATACGAGATCGAGACAATACAAAAACGAAGTATGTTTACTTGATAAAAAGGTTCAGACTTAACCAAACACATAGGATTACTTATCAAGTAAATAGGAATTAACGTTTGTGTAATTTACTTTAATTATAATAAAACAATTATAATGCGGAAAATAAAAGTAAATGACACAACAAGATTTTGTTAATGAGGAAACCGCAAATGCAGAAAAACCCCGGGACCTTGTCTAGAATTGATTACTCTCAGGATTAAGCCCCTATACAAAATTAAACCAACTTCATATAGTTGAGACCAAGCAACTAAACCTATAGTTCACCTAGTTCCGTCTGTATTCCCATGCCTCCAACTTATGAATAAGTCACGTACTTGGAACAATTCCTTTGGTTCGTATTCCAAACAGTAAAGGAACAACAAATCTGTTTGGTAGCAACTCTCTTCAACCAAGTGATGTGAGTTTGACAAAGGCTCTTCTGTTTATCTCAGTAAAATCCTTCGTCAGGTTCTTAGATCTATCTTATGATCAACTACCGAAGGTAATTGTTAAGATTTTGCAATCAATACTTTTAATCACAAAGAATTTTAATGATGCCGATCTACACAACTAATCAATCAGAAATCTTCAACATATTCTTTGTCTTCAAATCTTCTTAGATCTTCAATAAACGCCTGCACACAACAACTTGAATCTCTTGTGATCAATCACGCACAAAACGGAGTATGTTAACAATGGATTATCACAAGACATCTTTAGATCTACAAACATTCTAAAGATCCCTGTCGAAACTTCGATCTAGTTTGAGTGAATCTTATATCAGAAGAGAAGATTCTCAAGCATAAACAAACTAGGTGCAATCAAAGATCAACCACCATTAGTCAATCAAATCAATCGAAAACACAAGATAAACCGCAATTATCTAGTTTCCCACCAACGGTACTAATAGAGCTTCTCAATCCCAAAGAAGACTTTAAACTGAGCGGCCGTAAGAGATTTCGCCTAATAGGTTACTCTCCTCTCCGAATAGGCGGCTTCACCAGTAACAACACAACCGAGGAAGTTTGCTATCACGAAGGATTAGTTTGCTAGAAATGCAAACTTCAAGTATTTATAGACAAGGAAGTTTGAACACCAAGGAATTTCCAAAACCGAAAATATTCTCAAGATATGCAATATGTTCCAAATTCGGTTTCCATAATTCATGGAAATGCTCTGTCCAAAATATTGACCGAAAATCTCTTTGGAAAATTTTCAACTAGTAAATGCAAATTACTAATTCTCATTTTCCTAAAATAAAATTAAAAACCTTAAATAAAAGATTCTTAACTTATTTATGTTTCGATCATGGGATTCTCTTCATTTAGCTATTAAGGAATAACTTTGAACAATTAAAGATAAACGTTACTGCACATGTTCAAAGTATGTCGACATCCTAACTTTGTAAGTCCTCTTTCATACTTACAATCTTGAAACCGATTTGCCACACTTCCAAACAAGTTTAGAATTGGTTCATCTGATTTTTAAGAACTATGTGATTGATCAAGAACACTCAATCACCAATCATGGGTTTAACGGTTCTACCAAAACAAGTTTCGGTTCTACCTCCATGTGAGTACTGTGCATAGTCACACTAGCTTTCAAAATTAGGTTGACTAGGTACTAGGATCGGTTCCCCACATATATATGGTATCTAACTTGAATGTGTTGCACATGTCCATAGGATCGGTTCCCCTTTGCCTAAAAACATGTTGCACATGTCCATAGGATCGGTTCCACTTTCTGCTAAAACATGCTGTACCTCATACAAGGATCGATTCCCCTTTGTGATGTTGCACCTCTTACTAGGATCGGTTCCCCATTACCCAAAGTCGGTCTTACAAAATCACAAACTCGATCATACCATCTCAGGTGATTAATTAAGATCGGTTTCACTAATAAAAGTCATACCAATACAAAAGTCAGGCCTTTGTGAATAGTTTTACCAAGAACACAAACAAGTCATGAGAGGTTATACTAATCACACATATTGGTTGTTCACAAGATATGCAATGAATAACAATACCAATAACGTCTTTTCGATTCACCAAACAAGTTCATGAATTTACTTCCTTAAAACACATGTAAAACATTGTTTCCTAGGATGAAATCCTCACCTCATACCCATACATAATCATAATAGCATTTAAACGATTATGTCGATCTACAAAGTTTAATGGTTAAGCAAAAAACTTCGTATTGTATTCCTTAATACTATGTCTATCTAGAGTGTTCATGCTTCGCAGTTTTGTTTTCAATATGCACGACTTGAAAGATACGTTAGGGAATGAAACAGTTCAAGTCAAATATCACTAACCTCAAGTGGAAGGATGATGTTGTCGTTGTAGCTTCTTACTTATTCACTTCTTCAAGTATTCGCAATACTTGTAATGTCTCATATCCTAATACTTTCAAGCTAACCTATACAAAGTTGACTCTAGTACATAATCAAGCGACTCTTTAAATGAGTTTTGATTCACTAAAATATGACAACCAAACTTGACATACCAACGCTTGGTGGGTTAAACCGAGCTATGCTCTAACATACGCGACTTCACTTGTTTATCTTCTGGAATCTCCATGTAATCAAAAAATGCTCTACTTCATTTAACCAATCAAGAAATTCTTCTATTTGAAACTCCATTAAACGGCAGGAGATAAACTCTCATCTTGAAACTTCCGTGAATTGCTTCTTCTTATCCTTTATTATTGCATCTGTCTCCATTTTGTTTAACACCATGATTGTGTAAAATTATATCATCAAATTTGCATCACTGAAATCATCTGATTCTGTTTCCTGTGTACATTACGCATAAGAAGTTTTTTTTATCTCGAGACTGATTTTGAACCATCTTCCCCGTCAAGCGAGTCATGATAGTTACTAAAGACTCCGCGGAATTCATCAATTGTGCTTGAGTGTTAAGAATCTTCCCCAACGTCGCAACACTCTCCCGAAAATCTTCAGTTGAGCAGTTGCCAGCATCTTCATCATTAGAAGCCAAAAAACAAGGATCAAATCTTGCTATGAATCCAATTAACGCAACGGTAATGATAAGAAAGTCTTGAATCCACAAGGTATGTTTTGAATCCACAAAACACTATTGATAATAAACTTGAATCCACAAGGTAATGGATTCTGAATCCACAGAATAAAAAAGAAATTTCTGTAATTTTAACAATAAACTTTTAATATCCTTCACATTAAGATTTCTAAGTTTAAATACATAACCTCATGGTAGATGGTTATAGGCAGTTATGGATAGTTATTAGACATAAAGAAACCGAAACGACATAAATAAACTGAAACAACTAATTACTTAGATATAATTCTTGTAACTGTTAGATAATCTATATTTTGGTTCTACATCAAGGACCATGCATTTAGTAAGGATTGCAATTTTTTTTCGATATTAGCAGTTCGAAGATGGCCCATTGTTTTGAATTCTAGTATTAGCAGTTAGATTTGAGGCAAATTTTTTATAAGGACCAACCATTGAAGATTTACTTCGGAGATTAGTTGCATGGGTTTTGTACAAAATTTGCAAAACATATAATATTTATGGCATAATTAATTTTCTTAAATCCACATGCCCGTTAATGGTTACCATGAAAAATTAAAGCCAAGTTCACTACCAAGTGCCTCATCTTGATTATGAATTTCATAAGGATAAAAATAATTCAATCAAAGGACCATAAGCAGGCTTAAAAGTCTAAATGACTGATGATAAAGACGAACTGAATTTGCGATCGTACGAAAGAAATATGAGTCAACCAAAGGACCAAAAGCAGGCTTAAACATCTAAATGACCAAGGATAAAGATGAACTTATAGTACTCGTAATGACTTTTTTATTTATATTTTATTAGAGATCGAATTTCTTGAAAATTGCGTCGTAAAGTATTTTTCCATATCATGGTGATATATATGAACCATAAAACCGCATTGTATCAAATTTTTTAAGTCTACACCGAACCTTAGGATCATTAGATCACGACCTAATCTAATTAATTCCAGCCCTTATCTTTTTCACTTCATTCTCTTTGCATATGCAAGCATACATTTGTTAAGATAGCATGTAAGTTCATATAATGGATGTAATTTGAGCCATCTTCTTTAGTTTGGAGAACTTTCTAATGTCGTATCATCCTCCACTTTTATATTTGTATGATACTAAGAGTTGAATGTTACATATGATAGTAAATTAACAGTTAAAGACATAAAAATATTGGAATTCTGGTATATTGGCTATATTAATTTTAAACTGTCCGATGCTTACCAACATAACCAATGGTTTTGTCAAACTAATGGTTTTGAACACAACATGAAAAAGCCGCGTTACAACGAATTGTACATGGTAAAATTTGGCACGACCTGGTTTACCCCAAAAGCTATCCAAACCGTACCATGTACATTCGTAGTGATCTCTATCTGTATCTTTAAGTTAATATTTTTAATAAATTTTGTTTTATCTACCATATACTAATCAGTTGTACTAGTAACTAGTGTATATTACATTCTTATAATTGTTAAGTAAATTTTAAACATAGTCAAAATTAAATAATTAAATTTCACAAATACTTAACCAACAAAATTTAAAACATAGTCAAAATTAAATAATTAAATTCTACAAATACTTAACCAACAAAATATGTTCAATTTTTAAATAATTACTAACTAAATATCATTCAATAAAAAAAATACCAAACACTTTGGTAGTGCATTTCTTTTAGCAATAGCCACATTATGGCAAAGACCAACAACCACTATCGGCTATCACTTAGTTATACCGTGGCCATATTCCTTAGCTTGGCTAAAGAGGGGAATATGTCTGTAAAGAATTATAGCTAAGAAATATCTTACAAAAACTTAGTTTCCCTATTTCAATCAGTTTTCGTATGCATATTGATATTTGCTTGACCTTTTGTGTTGTTACCCCTCTTACACCCGATCGTAATTATCGATTATTCTCACTCGATCTATCTCCTCCATCGTCGAACCCCAAAAAATACTTTTTCAAAAAATCTAGATTTTTTCTGTATATAAGAAAACTCTTATTCTCAAACACAACTTGTTCTAATAAATTGAGTTTCTTTGATTTTCTTGTCCCCTACTACTCAAATATTTTGATTTTCTTATCCTTCTACTACTCAAACTCTTCTCTTAGTTCAATTCAATACGGTTAACATGAATTTTGTTCAATAAGAAGAAATTAATCTTATAGTTGCTTATGTACATGTGGGTATAATGATGAAATTATTGGTACATATCAAGCATTATCCATGTTTTGGAGACGTTTCATGAAGTCTTTGTCGCTCATAACTGTTGATGGTGGATTTTCATTTAAGGTTAAAATTGTAAAAAACAGAAAATCATGCGCTGACATCTTGTAAAAGATAAAGCCATTAATAAGTGTTGGATATTCCTTCACTTTACTAATTCACCTAGAATGGAGCATGTGGCAACAATCCCGTTCTCAGAATAAATGAAATTCATCCGAGTTAGAGCATGTGGCAACAATCCCATATACCCCGTGAATTTATAGCATTATTAATTAATGCGTAAGCGAACTTGTATTTCCCGTACTCATTATCGGTGCGGCATGATGGTAGAGTGTTGCTCTCGGAGCAGCAACACGAACCTCCAAGCATTATAATGAAAGCATGTACGAAATACCCGTACAAGTTGCAACTCTCGGTGTTATACTAGCCCGATTGAGAACTCTCGGTGTGTTATACTAGCCCGATTGAACATCCGGATCGTCCTCCGGTCTGATATGATCTCGTTCATCCAACCTCACCGTGCGTGATTGGATGGCCCCGGATAAATTCCATAACCCCCAAGCAAGTATGGAATATTCACTGCCGAACCAACACGGACCCCGCATGGTCGGCCTCCCCAAAATATTGGCATAGCTTGCCAAAACGTCCAAACCAGAGCGTATGGACGGAAAACCCAAATTAGGGTTTGCGGCATATTACATGTGTCGCAAAAACAAGTCTCAACCATCCATCTTCGCAGTATAGATGGAGGGCGTAGATGTAGATTCAAAGGGCCCAGAGCATGTCAACACAATCACTTTGTGGGCTCCGCCTGCATACCTGACCAATCGGTCAGGACCAACCATGGTTGGTCATCCCACCGTGCTTTTGAACATAGCATGATGCACGGCCGTGAAACCCAAAAATTAGGGTTTTGAGCATCACGAGCATCCATCTTCTCCAGCACGAATGGAGGGTCCCAGTTAGATTACGGAGTCCCAGCCATACCAAAGATGACCATCGTGGGCCCGTCTATCCCCTCACTGATCGGCCAAGGCATATCATGCCCTGCTATCCCAAAACACGCGTCCAAACTTGCGTGGTCACACTTCCCAAATTGCAACCGATCTCGACTACTCAACTTCACCGGACGATTTGAGTGGCTTAGATCACGTTTTCATGGGACAATCGAGTATATGCGTGAACACCAGCCTACCACCTACACTCCAGAGCGATCGACCAAGACCGACCAAGAATTGGTTGTCTTGGAACGCGCGTCTGAAGATGGCGTGATGTGCGGCTCTTGCGGCACTAGTTTTATGTCACAAATTGATCTCGACCACTCAACTTCACCGGACGAATTGAGTGGCCCAGATCATACTTTCGTGAGGTAATGGGGTATAGGCGCCTGCACCGTCATGCGTCTACATGCATGTACGATCGGCCTGGCCAAAATCGTCTCCCAAGCTTGGATTCGACCAAGCTGAATAATGATACTGCGCACCTCTTCAAAACCCTAATTCCATCAACGGTCGCAGATGAGTGTCTCAAAGATCATCTCGTCCGTCCAACTTCACCGGCTTGGTTATACAACCCCGGTCGAGTTGATTGGTCAGATGAGGCGTCATGGTAATCACCACCCATCACTCTACCACACCATGATGCGCACTGCATAAAATACACATGATACTTCACAAGTATCAACTTCCCGAATAACACGCTTATTCAATTTAGCATTACATGCTACCTTTTGTGGGTCCCACGATCCACACATTCCAGACATCAATCATGTCACAAACTGGGGGATACATACTGGGGTATTGGTCTGGCGGTTTACAGCGTGCACGCGCCATCACAAGAACGTGTTAGGAAGTCATGGACTCAGTTAGAGATGACAGGAGAAGTGGGCAAGACTGGTCGTGTAACACCAACACACAACTCCACTACTCCATCACTCCACTTCCTCCACTTCCCACGAGAGACGTGAATAAGGCTCAAATGACTTGTATAAATAGGTTCTCCTCCTATTTTCCCAGACGGGAGAAAAACAACACAAGTCCAGAGGAGACGAAACCAAGTGTTAATACAAAACGATTCAAACACCCAGCCTCGCTTGCATCAATCGTAAGCCTCTGCTCACCTTTCTCTGTCACAAGTCATAAGCAAGCCAACACCTTCACAATCTCAACACCTTCTTCACTTCCCTCCCTAAGATCAACCCCATCTCCTTCACTTTGTGATCAAACAAGTCCGGAACTGGCCATTTCTTAGTTTAGGCCGGACTTGCACAGATTGATTTCCAAATCTACAAGCACTCACCGCGCAGTGCATTTGTTTAAGGTTTAAACTCATTTCTCATCCACACACCCCAAATTACCAAAACCGGCAGAAATAGTTTTCACCCATAAACAATAACATAAATGCTTATCAAATGACCCTAATTCCTTAAGAAGTAAGGTAAAAGGAATCAAAAATACGTGAGAGAATTTATGTCGATTCTTAATGCTATATATCGCCAAAGTATAAGCGGCGCTTCACACGAAAATTTGGTAACTTCTACAATTGAATTAAGTTTTTCCACTTGGTCATAATAAAAATTAACTTATTATTTTAACTACAATGTTTCAGACTCTTCGCGAAATTAATACTTTATAAAGACTGTGTGTTTCGAATACAGGACTACAGACATGATTATCCTACGACAAAAACCTACCATCAACAACCTTGAAAGCCGGCTTTTTAACACGAGTTAGGCTATAACTTCAAATATTTACTAAGTAATGGCACGGGTTAGATCCTAGTATATATATAAAATACCGAGAGTTTAGCTGGGTGGAACTATAACCTGTTGTTGATGGTGGTTTTTAGCTTAGGGTTAAAATTGTAAAACCTTATATCTGATGTGACGTCACTCTGTAAAGAAACGGTGCCGTGAGTGCTAACATCTCCACCGGCATATTTATTGAGCCGTTCAATATACTTACATGAAATTTATCCAGACTGGCGAATGTAGCAACCATCCTAGATATTCTGTAAATTTCGGCGCTTCGCCTATATTCACTTAATATAAGTTCCTTTGAATGCCTTATATGCTATTGTTTATGGGTGAAAACTGTTTCTGCTGGTTTTAGTAAATTTGGTGTGTGTGTGTGAATGAGAAACGAATCTAAACCCTAAACAAATGCACTGCACGGGAGTACTTTTAGATTCGAGAGATCAATCTGTACAATTCTGGCCTAGACCAAGAAATGGCCGTTCCAGACTTGCTTCGGTCACAAAGTGAAGGAGATGGGGTTGATCTTAGGGAGGGAAGCGAAGAATGTGTTGAGGTTATGAAGGTGTTGGCTGTTTATGACTTGTATCAGAATGTTGAACTGGCTTGCATAATGTAAGCTATCAGTTCTGGGTGTTTTCTGGATACTATGATACAACACTTGGTTTCTCGTGTTCTTTGGAAATAGGTTAGAGAACCTATTCATACAAGTCATTTTGAGCGCAACCTTCATCTCGTAGGAAGTGAAGAGAGTTAAGTGGTGGAGTAATGGAGTTGTGTAAGAGGTGGTGAACATTGCGTGATCACGCCTTCACCCACTACTCCATCATTATTCACCATCCGTCTTTTCCTAACACGTTCTCGTAATGGGCGCGTTGCACGCTGTACGCCGTTTGTGACATGTTTGATGTCCAGAATCAAGTAAGGTCAAGTTGTGGGACCCTTGTGGAGAATAGCATGGTGCTGTGGGTGAAACAACTAAGTTGTTTATGAGGCCAAAATAAAATGTGTATTCGCGCATATAAAGCGGCTCAAATTAATCGGTGATGTGTATGAAGCATCATTGTTTTGAGCTTGATTGATAAGTCGTGAATAGCGTCTTAAAAAGTGGAAGCGTGATCGAACACCTTTGGGTGATCGTTTGGTGCCTCTAGGGGCACGCCATTACTTGGCAGTCGCCTCATGTGTGGAAGAAGGATGACCAGTCTTCACAATGTTTGGCTTTGCTTGTTTTCTAAAAATAGTCTATGCGTCCAATTGGGGCAGCTGAAGTTGGATGGTTGTGATAGGTGCGGCGATTGTGTAATGGGTGACACGTTTTTAGGGTTTGGAGGTCGATCGACCAACTCCCTTTTGGCCCGGGTGATTGAGGCGCCACATGCGCGTTTTGGGTAGGTCGCGACTATGTATGAAGGTGGGTTGCCGGCCCAGCATCACTTTGACATCCACTGGCCTCTAAAAATTAAATCTAAGCCACTTTCAATTCCAGCTGGCGAAGTCGGATGGCAAGTGATCGATTTACGTGATTGTTCAATCATAGCGTAATTTAGGTTTTTTCAAAGTAGCGTGTTCAAGCTACTTTGGGTAAACGATTTGGTGTGTGCTTTGGACTTGCTATGGGCAAGTCGATCGAGTCATGCGTGGAGTTGGTTCGATGGTGAACACGTTGGCATCTCTACTTGATTGTTTGAAACCACGATCTAAACCGTCCAACTAAGATGGCAGTTTGACGGATATGATTGATTAGCGGTAGTTGTGCAGCCTTATTCAATTTAGGGTTTAAAAGGCTGCGCGGCCGCCTCGCTTGGGGCTGGCGTTTTATGCTTTGGTCACATTGGGGGCGGGTTGATCGACAAGGAGAGCTTGGGCGATGGTGAACACGCCGACATCTCTTTGATCGCTTGAAATGCGATCCAAAGCCATCAACTAAGTAGCTAAGTTGAATGAGCGTTATGCGTTTGAGGCCGTTTTTCGGTCTCAATTAGTTGAGTTATGTTATGCGTGAACGCCCATGTTTGGGTGATGTTTGAAGCATTTTTGAGCAGCTACATAGGGATCGATCAAGCTAGGGCATCGGTGGGCCGGTCGGTGGTCGATAAGGTGATTTCCCTGATTACGCTGGGAGTAATCCAAGCTCTGAGTTAAATTGCGCGGCCAAATTGTGTGGCCGTGATCGTTTTCTGGAGGCAGACATGCTGATCTAGATTTTCTTTAAGGAGTAAATATGTGTTCGATCATGATAACTTTAATTAAAAAAGTGTGCGAGCAACAGTGATCTCTTTGTCGAGGAGTGGTGTAGCCTATGTGGTGTTTTTATACGGGGTCAATCTACGACACTTGGGAGATTCATGCTACTCAGTTGTGAGCGGACATTTAATCGTCGTCATGCCAATATTGAGAGTTCTCTGGGGAACATAGCATAGGAAAACACTAGGCAGGTCATGCATTAGTGAATAATCTTCGATAGAACTCACAAAATATTTGGGATTCATTTGCCCTTACTTGGATTGAGTGAATTTCATGAATTATATTGAATTACTTCAAATAAAGCGAAGAGGTTTTCTGCACTCGTCACCTTTCAAATGTCTTTACCCCTTGCAAGGTGACAACGCATTAAATACTGGTTTACAATTTTAGCCTTGAACTAAAAACCACCATCAAAAACTATGTTCTCCGGCTGAACCCTTAATGTTGATATGACATGATGATTTGTGTTTACTCGCAGCAGAGTAGCATGAATTTCCAAGTATCAAGGATAAGGTCTTTGCATAAGGTATTCAATCGGAAAAAATATCTTTTTCTCGTGATGAACTTAAAAGAACTCTATGTCAACACATAGAATTCAATCAATTTACCTGACTAACTTGCAGAAGTTAGGGTTTTTGCGCCTCGCGCAGTATATCAAACCTAGACAAACTAGGTAATTAATCCGCCATGGATTAGTAGGTGCAAAGCCTTGCTCAGAATCAGAAAATAGGGAGCCCAGCGGACAAGGGAGTGATAGGTGTAGAATACCACCATTATTTACTATCTAGTAGTTTATGCTTTCTTTGCTATTTTTAAATTATAAGTATGTATTTTTACGCTTGTTTTGAGTTTTATAGCTACTTTGGAGTCGCACGGAGAAAGAAGAAGAAATCACCCAATTTGGAGCGAAAAGGGCAAAAGGTCATTTAACAGCCGATTGATATATGGAGCCCTCTTGAGGTTAAGGGACAACTCTTATGGAGGAGCACTAAATCTGGTCATTTGAAGTTAAGGGGTAACTACATGTTAGGGGCCGTCATCACCGGGGTAGCCCTTATCGACAAATATGTGTGTTATAACCACCCGATTTGGGTGGTGCTTATCTTGGGCGCAGAGATAGCCATCCACCGATTAACCTAAAACTAAAATTCGAGAGAATTGTTTCTCGTTCCTTCTTCCACTGAAAAGCAGTATTCTTGTTTCTGAAGCATGAAACGAGAAAAATGAAGGCGGCGATCGGCATGGTTTACAGTCGGAGAAGATGATGTTACGGAAGGTAGAGATGAGTTAAGCGATCGAGAAATAGAAGCGGACATGAACTATGGGTCGAATTACGAGAATGGGGTTTCTTTGAAATAAATTGAAGAACATAGTTTTTGTGATTGACTTCTGATTGAATCGAGAGACAGAGATCGAGATGCAGAAATTGAAGAACCAGAGGAGGGTTCGATTTAAAAATGGTTTGTGGTAGTGAAGATAGAGTTGCGATTCATAGATGGGTTCGATTTGAGTATGGTTATACGTGGGATTGAAGCAGCTCGGAAGGAATGGGTGTCCTTTGTTGTTAGGCGAATCCAAAGAATCGAAGAAAAGAAAATTAGGACGAATCGGAGGCGAGTTTCGTATGTGGAAGATAAAATTGTTGGGATTAAAGCTCGGGAAGGTTTAGATTCGGAGAATGAAAGCATTGTTGTTTGATATCGATTAGGCTTCTTTGGAAAACGATGGGTGTTATGGTTGAGCTTGAGAAGCGAGAGAAGTGAGAACAGAGATGAGTTTAAGATTGGTTCTTTCTTATTAATTTGAGAAATAGATATTGATCTTTGTTGAGAAGGTCGGATCGAGAATGTGTTGTTGGGTTGAATCGTTGAAAAATGGGTTTGGCCATTATTTACCTGAGGGAGGATGATCTTTGCAAAGTGTTGAGTTCATCTTAAACAACAGAGGAATGGGTACATGAAGGTGATGCGATGAATATGAATGAAATCGAGTAGATGAATGTTAGGTTTCTTAACAGTGAAGAATAATAGCTTTGAAATTGGTTGGAAAGTCCTGTAATTAAACGAAACTCGAAATTTCCCCCTCAGAAGCGGAGTCAACTCAACGAGAGTTCGATGGCCGATCCCAACTGAAGTTAGGTGACCGATTTAGGTTAGTGAATTAGATTAAATCACCGAGTAAGCGGCCGATTGATGGCCGACTCGGTGAGTAAGCCCGATTAGGCTAGTCGAAAGCTAACTCAGTCCAAACTCTCCTTCCTCTTTGACCCTGTTGACTAACAGGTTGACCGGTTTGACCGTTAGTCCCTAGCAAGTGGGTAGGACGAATATTAAAATCGCATATTCCCTCGACGGGCGAGAATTTTCAGGTTGCCGGCGACTATTCGGCGGATTAAAACCCATAATCCTTCCATGAGCAAAAATTCCCGAATTTTCTATGGATTTCTCTCATGGGTGTGAAGACTTGGACTTGGAATTGGATGGAGAATTAGACTCAAATTTGGAAAGAAGATGAAGAGTTGAGAAAGACTTGAATTTGGAAATTGAATGGCTAAAGGAAAAGGATTCTATTCCTTGGAAGATTTGGAGAATATTGAAGCCTATAAATAGAGAAGTTTTCTACATCTTTCACACCTCTCTACACACACATCTCTACACACACAATTCTTTTCTTTTCTTATTCTTTGTGTGAACTCGTTAACATGAGTAGCTAATTTTATTGATTGAGGATGAATTCCTAGTTCTAAACATATGATTTGAGTTTTTGTTTCAATTCTATCTTGAAGTTTTCACATGATTATCGTTTGTTTTTACTAATAGGAATGATCTTAAAGACATCCATGATTGATTGATAGATTGTTTGGGTGGCCAACTAAATTGATTTTCGATTTAATCTAATGCTAGTGAAAGTTAGGGGATAAGTAATGGTTTCCTTGACTCTTTACATAAGTAGCAAACACGAGACCTTGCGGAGGGATTCCGTGGAGCAATTGTGTGTAGAAACAACGCTAGAAAGTGAACCAAGCGAACCGAGTTTAACTACTAGTACTAAACCTAAATTCATAAATCTTAATGCATTCTGGGAATTACATCTTGTAAGCGAACCTCGGGTGGTTCTTTTGAATAGAATCGATAACTAAGCGGACACATTACTCGATTGAAATTAGGGATTTTGGGGCTAGCTAAGCGTACACATCCTACGGTTGGTGATAATCTTGACTAATAACAAGTAGAAGAGAACATAACTTGATTCATTATTTTTGCAATGAAGAAGGATTCCTTGATCTTGTCTCTCTTATTAACTTTCGATTTTAATTGTTTTGTTTATTTTCTTTTGCTTTCTACCCCCTTTCGTGACAATTTTACAACTAGAATCTCGTGCTCCTCGTGGGAAAACGAACTTGACTTCCATTATATTATTTTTAATTGAGTGGAAATATTGATTAATTTGATTGCACCTCGACACGCATCAAATTTTGGCGCCCAGTAGGGGACGGGACGATTTTAGTTGTTTTTATTTATTTTTCTTTTTGCTTTATTCTTGCTTTGTTAGATTCTATATCGTATCTAACTTAGTTTTAAGAATCTTATTTGGTCTGAAGTTTTCCATGTATGGTGGACAAGAGCAAGCATATTACAATAACAATCAATACGGTTTCAACCTCAACATTATGACAACTTCCAACCATCCTTAGGATACAATCAAAACCAATCTTTTGGCTATGATCAATTTCCCTCTGAGAACCTTATGGATATTCTCATACATATCAACAACCTTATGACGGGTATGTAAGTGGACAAACACGGATGGAAGGATAGTTATGCATCTAACAATTTGTTTTTCTAGTAATGTCTGTAGACGGAGAATTTGGAATATACTCCTCTTCATCGTGTTTTTCCTTCACTTTTTCCAAAAGAGGAGATGCCGTCTAGAAACTCTATCAACGGTGGTAAGCGTGTGAACATCGAAACTTGCCTGAGAAATTATACAAATTGGAAGATGATGGAGACTCGGAAGAGCTTGTCGCGAAATTAGTAGGACTATTCATATGGAACTTAAACGGCGTGGGATAAAGGTTATGAAACCGATGAAGATTCTTATTATGGTGAGTACGAAAATGAAGATGATTGTGTTGAAAAGGACCAACCTTTGGAGACTTTTGAAGACGCTAGTGAAGCTTACTCGAGCCATGATCTTAATAATGATCAAACACCTATTCAAAAGGTAGAGCTTGAAGATGATGCATTTAGTGCTTGGAAAAAATTCCTTCGGGAAAGATATGAGTCTGCAGAAGTGTATGAGCGTTGCAACAATGAGGAAGTTATTCCAACTCCGGATCATAATAAAGATCCTTCACCTATTCAAAAGGAGGAGATTGAGTGTGACTTACCTATTATTTGTGCGGCGTAACACCCTCACAAGAAGATCTTACAATTTATCTGAGGAAGATTATATGAGGGAAGAATGGCCCGATTCCGATGATGAGAATGTTGAAGAGATGATGCTGAGGATGAAACCACATTCATTGATTTTGTGGAAGACCCAATTGAACTTGCGAATGATTTTAATGATGCCGAGACTTTAGTTAAGGTAGAAAACGGCGAAGAATGGTTGCAAGGTTTAATAGAGGACCACGATATACAAGAGGTAAGTAATTCACTCAATTTTTTAAGGATGAAGAGGATTCTATAATACAAGAGATTGTGCAAGGTTTGTCTAACCCTTTGCCCCTTGATTCTTCTCCTTCACCTCTTATTGGTTTGAATGTATGTCTTGAAAGTATTTTTGGATGATTTTGTTTCTAGATATCCACCATTGGAAACACTTGATTCTAACACTATGCGGGTTTGCCAAGAGGAATACATGGAAGTTCCAGAATTCTATGTTCTTTATACACTTCCGAGTGTGGACGAGAATAAGTGTGGGGAAATTTCTATCGAGCGATAATTTCACTATTGTTTTCTTGTGCTAATATTTGTATGGAGTTATTGTTTTCAAAAACGGAGTATTATGGGTGGATCCTCAAATTTTGGATTGTTAGTATATGGGAATGAATCTTGCAAAGAGCTAAGTCGGGTAGTCGACTTTAAAACAAGCGCTTAATGGGAGGCAACCATAGGTTTTGTATTTCTTATCCTTTTGCTTTTTTGTTATTTGTTTTCTTGTTTCTTATCATGTTAAAATTTCCCACCTTGACTTTACTAGGAGGATTCAATTACATTGAGGACAATGTAAGGTTTAAGTGTGGGGGAGTGGTTAAGCATGTTTTTAAAACAAAAATTACAAAAAAATTTTGAAAAAAAAAAAAAGTTTTCCATAAAACCTCCAACTTTTAGAGATTTTAGAGTCACTAGCATACTTCTAGGTATGTTTACATAGAGATTTTGACCGACATAATTGAACTTTGAAATGATAGAGAACTACATTCGGATTTCTTGCTTGTTTGAGTGTTAAATAATGGATTTAATCATGCAGTGATGCGAATTTGGTGCAGGAGAAATGCGTTATTAGAGTTCTTCGATCAATCATTAGTGGAGACTACCCGTATTCATATCATGTGAGGCACCGACCCGAGAAATTAAAAGCTTTCTTTTGAGTGTGTGTCACCGTGCGTAAATTCCGGTAGAATGGTGAGCTACCCAACCTCCCTCAATAGAAGCACTACTCTTTGATCTCTTGAGTGCTAATTTTGTCAATCATGAGGTGACGTCTATAGATGAAAGCTTCCTTCTTGTAGTTCGATTTGCGGTTAGCACCATTCTCTCTCTCGGTAACAACGGATCCATAGAAACACCATCATCATCAACAAGGAGCGACATCAAAATCTACAAGGAAAGTTGGAAAAGTTTAAGGTTTATAAGCAACGGAATGAGAAAAAGAGCAAATTTGAAATTTAAGTAAAGCAACATACAAATGGAGCGGATTTCACATATATGTGAGGACTTACAATACAATGAGGTAATTTTATATTCAAGTATGAAGACTTATTCACAAAATGAAGAAAATTAAAAGGTGAGAATTTTTGAAGTTTATGATTTCAAGACGATACAAGTTGTGAAGAATCAAGCGGTAAAATACTTCTCCCACGGCCATGGTTTATTTTTGTATTTTATTTCTCTTGTTTCAAAAAAAAAAAAAAAAAAAAAAAAAAAAAAAGAGAAATATTTGTTTTATTTAATAAGCGAAGGGAAGGAAAATCTATAAGGAAGTTTCAAGCGACAAGGATTTTTAAGGTACAAGAGTTAAAAATTGTCAAGGATTTATGAAATTCGAGGTTTTATCACCAATAGTTGAAAATCAAGACAGACCAAGAAGATCAAGACGAGGAGCGGAAGACGTTTCTATTGGATGCCGTGAGTGGTGTTATCATAATTGGCGATCGGATGTGAAGGTGAGTAAGTAATCTCATCCTCAATAATAAATGGTTGATTTCCTTTCTTAGAGATCGTCGGGAAAAATGGTTTTCAAAATGTTAAAAGATGTGGGTTTTAAAAATATTTCGGAAGTTATCCTTCCCACCATTCAACGTGTCGCAGATTTCTCTCTTCATTCCTACCTGTGCACACATGTGAGAACCATAAAAAAGCCTCTTTTGAGTGCAATTATCAAAATCCTTTTTGGTGAGCGAATCGGGCGAAATGCTTATTGATCGTTTCTCAAACACGCGTTCTCTCATTATGGTGTGGTTATTTCTCACTCAACATTTAAGAATGAGAATATGTTCTTTAGTATTTCTAACTTCTTATTACTAGCATGTAAACTCAATGTCCTCATAGCTCTTTGGATGCTTGGGACGCTTGAACGCTTTGAAGTTGTGAGTTTTAGTTTGATTTGCTCGAGGACTAGCAAAGTCTAAGTGTGGGGGAATTTGATAGGTGTAGAATACACCGATTTACTATCTAGTAGTTTATGCTTTCTTTGCTATTTTTAGTGTAAATTATGTATTTTACGCTTTTGTTTTGAGTTTTATAGCTACTTTGGAGTCGGGAGGAAAGAAGAAGAAATCACCCAATTTGAGAAAGGCAAAAAGGTCATTTAACGGTGATTGATATATGGAGCCCTCTTGAGGTTAAGGGACAACTCTTATGGAGGAGCACTAAATACTGTCGAGTGAAGTTAAGGTAACTACATGTTAGGAACATCATCTCTTTGGTAGCCCTTATCCGGCAAATATGTGTGTTATAACCACCCGGTTTGTGGTGCTTATCTTGGGCGCGAGATAGCCATCCATGATTAACCTAAAACTAAAATTGAGAGAATTGTTTCTCGTTTCCTTCTTCCACCGAAAGAAAATAGTAGTGCTTCATTTTACGGCTTATGAAACCGAAAAAATGAGAGAGGCGGCCGATGCGTTGTGGTTTACAGGTCCCGGAGAAAGATGATGTTACACAAGGTAGAGATGAGTTAGCGATCGAGAAATAGAAAGCGGACATGAACTATGGGTCGAATTCGAGAATGGGGTTTCTTTGAAATAAATTGAAGAACATAGTTTTTGTGATTGACTTCGATTGAATCGAGAGACGGAGATCGAGATGCGGGTGAAGAACCGAGGAGGTTCGATTTAAAAATGGTTTGTGGTAGTGAAGATAGAGTTGCGATTCATAGATGGGTTCGATTTGAGTATGGTTATAAATGGGATTAGCAATTCGGAAGGAATGGGTGTCACTTTGTTAAGTGAATCACAAAGCAAGCGAAGAAAAAGAGAAATTAGGACGAATCGGAGCGGGTTTCGTATGTGGAAGATAAAATTGTTGGGATTAAAGCTCGGGAAGGTTTAGATTCGAGAATGAAGTTGTTGTTGTTGTTTGATATCGATTAGGCTTTGGAGAAACGATGGGTCTGTGGTTGAGCTTGAGAAGCGGAGGGGGTGAAACAGAGATGAGAGTTTAAGATTGGTTCTTTTACTATTAATTTGAAAATAGATATTGATGTTGTTGAGAAGGTCCAGGATCGAGAATGTGTTGTTGCCGTTGAATCGGTGAAAAATGGGTTTGAGTATTATTTACACAAGGATGATGATCTTTGCAAAGTGTTGAGTTCAATCTAAGAAGCAACAGAGGAATGGGTACATGAAGGTGATGTTGATGAATATGAATGAAATCGAGTAGATGAATGTTAGGTTTCTTAACGGAGTGAAGAATAATAGCCTGAAATTGGCTAGAAAGTCCTGTAATTAAACGAAACTCGGCGAAATTTCCCCTCCGACGAGTCAACTCAACGAGTTCGATGACCGATCCCAACCGAGTTCAGTGACCGATTCCGGTTAGCTGAATTAGATTAAGTCAGCCAAAGAGGCGTGAGATGATGGCGAAACTCGGTGAGTAAGCCCGATTCGGCCCGATCGAAGCTAACTCGAGTCCGACTCTCCTTCCTCTTTGACCCGTTGACTAACAGTTGACCAATTTGACCGTTAGTCCTAACGGTGGACCGCCGTAATATTCCGTCGCATATTCCCTCGGCAGACGTAATTTTCAAAGCGACGCATTGTCGGCCGGATTAAAGCCCACAATCCCATTCCGCGAGCAAAAATTCCAGAATTTTCTATGGATTTCTCTCATGGGTGTGAAGACTTGGACTTGGAATTGGATGGAGAATTAGACTCAAATTTGGAAAGAGAAGATGAAGAGTTGAGAAAGACTTGAATTTGGAAATTGAATGGCTAAAGGAAAAGGATTCTATTCCTTGGAAGATTTGGAGAATATTGAAGCCTATAAATAGAGAAGTTTTCTACATCTTTCACACCTCTCTACACACACATCTCTACACACACAATTATTTTCTTTTCTTATTCTTTGTGTGAACTCGTTAACATGAGTAGCTAATTTTATTGATTGAGGATGAATTCCTAGTTCTAAACATATGATTTGAGTTTTTGTTTCAATTCTATCTTGAAGTTTTCACATGATTATCGTTTGTTTTTACTAATAGGAATGATCTTAAAGACATTCATGATTGATTGATAGATTGTTTGGGTGGCCAACTAAATTGATTTTCGATTTAATCTAATGCTAGTGAAAGTTAGGGGATAAGTAATCGTTCCTTGACTCTTTACATAAGTAGCAAACACGAGACCTTGCGGAGGGATTCCGTGGAGCAATTGTGTGTAGAAACAACGCTAGAAAGTGAACCAAAGCGAACCGGTTTAACTACTAGTACTAAACCTAAATTCATAAATCTTAATGCATTCGAGGAATTACATCTTGTGTTTAACCTCGGGGTGGTTCTTTTGAATAGAATCGATAACTAAGCGGACACTGTTACTCGGTAAATTAGGATTTTTGGGGCTAGCTAAGCGTACCTGCTATCCTACGGTTGGTGATAATCTGTGACTAATAACAAGTAGAAGAGAACATAACTTGATTCATTATTTTGCAACGAAGAAGGATTCCTTGATCTTGTCTCTCTTATTGCTTTCAACTTTCGATTTTAATTGCTTTGTTTATTTTGTTTTGCTTTCTACACCCCCCTTTCGTGACAATTTTTACATCTAGAATCTCGTGCTCCTCGTGGGAACGAACTTGACTTCCATTATATTATTTTTAATTGAGTGGAAATATTGATTAATTTGATTGCACCTACGACACGCATCAGGAGGTGTGGCCATGCCTTAGGCCAATTGGCGCCACTTGCCATTGGCCACGCCCCTTACTAAACAGGCCCTATTTCTCTCGACCAAACGTGTCGCCTCAAATGAGCCAAGCGCACATAAGTTGTGGCTGGGCCCCGCCCTAAACAGCCCCACTTCCCAACGACCAATAAGGTCGTTGTAAAGCCACCACACTCTCACGGAGTGTAGCCGCCTTATGTTTGGCCGACCCCTTTTCTCGGCTAATCAAGTCGCTCAAACTTGCCACCATCCATTAAAGGCCAAACGCACCCTGCCGCCCACCATACTAGCGGCAAGCCAAACGCGCCTTACCACAACAACATATTGATCGGCATGCCAACATGCCACTGCCCATGATAGCATGCCACTTTAGCCTTGGCCACGCCGCCAAACCCTAATTATTACCACGGCGCCAAAACCTAGCCTTGTCCACGCCAACCCTAATTCTTACCACGGCCCAAACCCTAATTCATACCACGGCGCCAAAACCTAGCCTTGGCCATGCCGCCAAGCCCTAATTCTTACCACGACGCCAAACCCTAATTATTACCACGGCGCCAAAACCTAACCTTGGCCACGCCGCCAACCCTAATTCTTACCACGACGCCAAACCCCCGGATAGGTGTCTAAACCACCTTAATATTTATCTATTGTTTATGCTTTCTTTGCTAAGTTTTCTTGTAAATTATGTATCTTATGTTTTCTTTTGAGAGTTTAGGTACTTTGGAGTCATTTGGAACAAAAGAAGAAGAAACATCGGAAAAGTCTCATGTCATGTGCAACTGCTGTTGGAGACGAACTATTTCTCATTATTTGTTTATATTTCTTAATTTAAATAGAAAAGCATGTCGACTTTAGTGATGCGAATATACATTCGAAAAGCACGAAGCCCTTTATTGATGAAGAGAAATTGAAGAGAAGAAGTGAGTTTGAGAAATAATAGACACATGTTGATGGCGGAAAAATTCGAAGGAGAGCAAAAGCGCCAATTCTCATATGCAACTGCTATTAGGAGCGGAGCTGAGCCAAGCCAGTGATAGGACACAACCACAACACTTAGTGTAGAGAAGCGAGGGACAAATAACCGTGGTGGCCTATATTAATCTATTAGGTGCCTATATCATATTTGATCATTACAAGCTCTAAAAGTCAGAGAAGAATTCTCTCGTCTCATTACCACACTTATCTGAAATTCCGAGTTCACCTGAAATTGAGAGGAGAAAGAAAAGGAGGCGCTTTTCTGTATCATTAGAGATGAAATTCAGTGAGGAAGATGAGATGATGCTGCTGTTGAATCAAGTACCAAGAAATAGAGGAAGAGACAATGTTGATGCAGTGGAGGATTTGTGCTCAGAACTTGAAGTTAGGGCATGCTGAGAAGAACTGGGAGAAAACAGTGAAGAAGATATCTACGTAATTCAAGGTTATAATGATATTGAAGACATGGGTTTGGTTGATTTTGTGGTTTATTGAAGTTGAGATCAAGAAACAGGTTTAAGAATTTCTGAAACTAGGGTTTGAGATGATTACAGAAATTGGGAATGAAATCTGTAACAAGAAGAGCAGCTAGAAGATGGGTTTTAAGGGATTCAAGTCAACAATAGATGTGGATGATTTTCAATGGTTTGTATGAGATCTGAAATGGGTTTTGTTGGTTGGATTTGGTAGAGAATTGGGTTTGTTTTTATGCTTAAAATTCAGGTGAAAAGAAGCTATTGAAGACATGGATTTTGTTGAATGTTTGTGAATCTATGGCTCGAATTGGTGTGGTGGTTGTAGCTCAAGATTGCAGGTTGATTTGGGTTCGAAATGATGAACATCTGGTGGAGTTTTCAAATAAGGGAAGTTAATGGTGTTGTTGTTGAGATTGAGGTACTGCAATGAACCAAGTGTCTCTTCCGATGGTGGTGTTGGTTGGCTTGAACTGGTGATGCAACTGAATTTGAGCAATAGAAGGCATGATGTGTTCTAGTGCAATAGAATAATCGATGGTGAGTACTACGGCTGAACTAGAGCAAGGAATGTGCGAGAATGTGTTGTTGGGGTGTCTACAAGGGTGCGAGTTGTAGTTTGTGATGGAGAAATGGAAATAGCGATCCTGTTATGGAATTACAGGTGAATGAACAATGCGAGTTTGAGCATTTGGGTTGCGGTTTAACCGAATTGCGGGGAAAGGGATTGTGCGCATGTAGAGAAGAAAGTATGAACTAGCAGATTAAGGATGCGGTCTTGACAACAAAGAAGCCGAGTTGCATCGACTGCTCGGATGAACTCGAGAGATAGGGTCCGAGACAATAGAACTGGTGGACTGGATTGTTGTGATGGTCTTGGTATGGCCAGAGTGTGATGTTGGTGGTGCTAGGCTTGTGAAGTTGCAGGTGCATAGGTGGTTATGAGTCTCGGTGGAGTGTAGGGATGATGAGTATGATGAGTTGAAGTCTCATTGCGGTTGTTTGGTAGGAGTTAGATGCCACGAGGAATGGCGTGACAGAAGATTATATCTGCAAGAGCTCAGGCCTTTGGTCAAGACCAGATCAACCTAACGAGTTAGCACCGACTTAATATGACTTACCGATTAGGCTCATGACATCACCGAGTTGAATCTATTGAATGGGTTAGACAGTTAGATCGGTTGACGAGTTGGTTAGTTTGGCCTTGGCCGGGTGGACTTTGCCGGTCACCCGAAGTTGATTTCCGGTAACTTTTAAAATGCCATTTGGGACTTAGACGATACTTTTTTTGAGCATAATGTTTATAGGGGTATTTCTCAAACATGGGCTTGGTGGACTACTTGGACTTTGGGCTTTTGAGACTTAACCTAGTTTGAAAAGGAGAAAAGCTACAAAAGGGAAAGTCATCTACTTCTTTGTTTATCACGTATTCTACTTGGAGCTTTTTGGAGATAGCCGCAGCTAGGGTTTGCTTTCGTTTTTATCTTCTTTATTTTATTATTATGATGATGAACTCAGGCTATGAGTAACTAAACTATTTTTGATTAAGGGTGATTTCAAAGCCCGAAATATGAATTCATGATTGATATGCAATAGCTCGTTTTCTTGCAAGTTTAGTTATTATTTGATTTCTACTGTGCTAATAATGCTTATGGATTGTTCCTTAATTGTTTAAGTTCGAAATCAAATAGTTATGTCACAATCTTATTGCTAGTTTAGATTTTCTTCGACTCGTAATTGTCTAGAGAAGATGAACACAAGTAGCAATATATGGGTATTGATGATGGGACTTTGTTAAGTACCCATATGTAAAATGGAAACTAGTAGGTGATTTATGCTTTTGAATTCATCACTAGGAGCAACCTTATCTCACAAAACTTAGAGCACTTGTTTAGGTCACACCTAGAAAGCGTACCTCTAGGAAACTTGGCAAAGTAGAAACCCGTAGGTCGAGCGCTTCCAAAGTATCCCAGGTGAGCTTAGGAGATAACAACGGGATAGTTGAGGCGTACTAATTATCTTAGGGTTGTTAGTAACAATAACAAGATAATGCGAAGAACGTGATATATATCGATTTGGTTTTATGTTTCATATTGATAATGATTCCTTAATCAATTCCATCTCATATTTGAATACAACTTTACAATTTTTTAGAATTTCTATAACAAAACAATCTTACTAAGAATATTTGCATAATAACTATTGTTTAATACACCTCCTTTAGGACGAATGCTTTCATTATACTATTTAGTGTAAAGAGAAGTACAAATTATTATTTGCGGGTTTGACACCTCGTCAAAATTATAGCGACTTCTTGGGGAGGAGGGTTGCAAGTTTAGTTATTTTTATTCTTAGTTTATAATTTTGCTTTTATTTTCAATTTTGAGTTTACTTATTCAATCTCTTAGAATCTGATTTTCGGTACTATTTCTTTGGTGAATGCGTGGAGAGGCGGACCAAGTCCAATTGGTATACGTCTTCGTTCGGGCACTTTACTTAAAGACTTCATTCGGCATTGAACACTCCACTTCCTCATAGTTCTTCACCTAACGAATTCTCGGATTGAGACAAAGAGGAAGATAACACAATGGGGAGGTCGACCACTGCTCCAAGAACACTCCAAGGAGCTCACTTCTCCAAACATTGACCGGCCCAGCCTTTATGTATTCAAGCTGAATGGAACCATTGAGTTGAAGCGCAGTTGATTTACTTCTTTGCCCAAATTGAGGTTTAGCGGGAGAGGATCCCTAATCGTCACCCCACAACAATTCCATCATGTTGTGACTAGTTTGAAACAAGCAAGCTGCGGATGTCGATATGGTTATGATGACATCTTTTCCTTTCTCACTTATAGATCTTGCAGGAGAGTGGTTCTTTGCTTACCCTCTGGAAGTATAACCACATGGAATGGAATGAAGAAGTTGTTCCTTGAAAGCATTTCGGCATCAAAAGTAGGCGTGATTCGCAAGGAGATTTGTGGTATTAGACAAGTATCGGGAGAGACTCTCTATGTATTGGGAGAGCTGAAGCTTTTAGCTTAGTGTCCACACCACCAAGTCGGCGATCAACTTGTGATTCAATAGTTACTATGAGGGGGTTGCTTTCTAATGATAGAAATTTGATCGATCCGCAAGTGGTGGTGCACTTACCAACAAGACCATTGCGGAAGCTAAAGTTTATTGGAGAATATGGCTGCGAACACTCAACAATTCTGTAAAAGTGAACCAATGGTAAGGAAAGTGAATGAAGTTGGTGATTCTTCACATTTGGAACATAGAATGGGTAATATGGAGAGGATTATGCAGCAAATAGCGGTGGCGTCATACCATCATCATACACCCGAAGATATTGAGCAAGCAAGTTCCATGTACCCAAAATCGGCAAAAAGGCCAAGATATGATCCATACTCTAGCACATACAATCACGGGTTGGCGAGATCATCCCAATTTATTCACATGTAAACAAGCAAGCTGCGGTTTCCAATCCAGCCTTTCAATCAACAAGGTGGATATCCAATTCTTAAAAGCCCGTCAAAACTCAAAGACACGAGTATAGATGACAAGTTGAATCTTATTATCAACACAATGGCGCAAGAATAAGCAAAACATTCTCGGCACAATGACGCAAAAGTAAACAAAAGCGAGAGATGGATATGAAGGACATCTGCGAACACAAATGGGTCAACTAGCTACTCTGAGCAAATTGGAAGCACTGCTTGTTGGAAAACTTCCTTCACAACCGTTGAATCATAGAGAAATGCTCATGTTATTGAGCTACGAAGTGGGAAGCAAGTAGAGAAGCCGGCAACATCCAGGTATCCCATAACCTGATTTGGAGAAAGAAGAAGGTGATACATCCCTAAAAAGGTGGCACATTAACAAATTCTAACTCTAAAACTCGTGTTTCTACTTATGGTACTCCTCAGCCTTTTCCTAGCAGGTTTGCAAAGTCGAACAAGGGAGACATTATACCAAGAAATTTGGAAGATCTTTAAGAAGATTGAAGTGAACATTCCACTCATTGAGGCGATAAGGTAGGTTCCTCGCTATGCAAATTTCTTGAAGGAATTGTGCACTAACAAGCACAAGTTGACCGTAATGAGGTAATGAGTATGGGGAAAATGCTTGCGTATCTTCAAAAAAACTCCCACCTAAGTTGAAAGATCCATTAGTTTCACCATACCATGTACTTTTGGTAAAATCATTTGAACGTGCTTTTGCTAGATTTAGGAGCATCCATTAATGTCATGCCGCTTCCATTTATGAATCCTTGAAACTTGGTGATAGACGCATTTATGTGTCTATTTGGATCTCAATTATGTATATTGTTAGTGCTCGATCTTGTACTTATTTAGTTATTTTATGTCTTTGTAGGTGTTTTTGGAGAAATAAGCTTTTGCGGCGAATTTGGCTAGAAAAGTGGTATTTGCGCTCGTGGGAGAAAATTACTATTCGGACCCCTCATTTGGATAAAGGGGCACCTTATTTACTAAGGCATCCACTTGCTATTACACCCAAGTGATAAAGACACCCCGAGAAGTTGGTTGGGGAAACCATCTTCATCATTTAAACTAATTTTGGCGGGAAAAAATGAAGCTCACGTCCGAGAACTATCATGGATTGATTAAGTCGAGTTTTAGTGAATTTCTCACCCGATTAGGCTGGTTTGGGCTGTTTAAACCAAAACGAGTTAGTAAGGCAAGCGGATTCGAAAATATGGGGAGATACACCGAGTTTGGATAAAGCAGTGGAGGATGAACTCGGGTTTTGCGGTTAAATATGGAAGTTTTAGGTGAGACTCGGTGAAGGTTTAGTCGGATTTATTTGTTCGAATGGACCGGATATGGTGTAAGTATTAACACTAGACCTCAAAGCGGGTTTGGTAACTCTCTTGGATTGAGAAAAACATGGATAAGTTTACCCGATTTGATAAAAACGGGGAAGAAAGCAAGTTAACGGGTTTTACTTGTATATTTGGAAGAGAAGAGAAGATATCTTGGTGATTGGGGAGAATACAATATGATTGTAGAAGTCGCGTGAGATAAGATAAAAGGGAAGGAAAGTCAGTAACTTGCGGGAAAACAAAGGAGGATAAGCAGAGACTTTCGAGTGAAGAAAGGAAAGATTTAATCGGTTTTAATCAGTAGGTGATGGTATATAATAGCTAGTGCAGGAGCTCCGAGAGAGAAGTCGAGTCTTTGGGGGGCGTTTGGAGCGAGTTTGGGAGCACAAAAGGAACAATCGGGGAACAGCCTAGTTGCCGGGCGAGGAAGAAGTTGAAGCACATAAGGCAGGCAAAGTCGGTCATTAATTCAAGTGACTATAGTTTCAAATTCAAAAGCTTTGTAACATTTTTCCAACAATTTTCCAACAACTATTTGAGTTTGCAACAGCTCTATTTGGGTTCTTTAATGATGTGAGTTACGTAACAATTATATTTGTTACAAACTCGATTTTCTTTTCAATAAAACACCTATTCGACCATCGTTATTATTTTGAGCGTGTTTTTGATATGAGGCTAAACTAACAGGGATGACGGAGGAAGCCATATTTCATGCGTATGGTAATTATATTTAATTCTTTCATGACTTTTTGCATGGATTGTTAATTGTTTTATGATTTTTATTGAATGGTTGTGATTTCAATTGATGGGTTATACTTAGGTTAAGTCTTTTGATATCCCATATGCTTTAGATATACAGTCGTTGCTTTTCAAAAATCTACCTTGACAAACATAGAGTCAATATTTTATTATTATTTTGAGCTAAAATTGTCTAGAATAAATATATGAATGCATGAATGAATTTTATGGTGGAATCCAGTCCCAGTTCTCTCGATATTGTGACAACCTTGTGAATATATTTTCTTTGTTTTAGTATTTTCTTAAATCAAACCTTTACAAGCCCAGTTGAACGAACTTTTACTACCACTTTACT
>JAJJWW010008951.1:0-12690 GCA_023531295.1 Papaver armeniacum | reverse complement strand
TTGTACTTCGTTCAGTTGCTGAAAATGGATATATTTGGTGACCATGCACTTCATTACTCGCTAGTGAGGTTGGGGTCAAATTAGCATGATTTTGTTAGAGATGTTGTGGTGATATTTTATACAAAGTCGGAGGTTCTTGTTGGAAAAGAGGTTGATTTGGGTTTCATATCGGAGGAGGGTAAAGCTTTGAAGCTCTTGGTTTACTTGTTTATAATTGGATGAATGGAAGGGATGTTTGTTTCGATGTTACGGGGTTTCCCTTTTCAAGTTCTAGTGGTCGTGCTTTGGTTCCTAGTCGTAAGTGCCATTTCGAGTGCTATTTTCACCATAAATGCACAAAATATTTAGATATGTGTTCCACTCATGGTTATGGTTTTGGGGGTTTCTTGCATTCTCCACGCTTGAGTGAACTTGGTAATGACACTCTGTGGTTTTATTGAAAAGATTGAGAAATTGTATCTCCAATTATGATCCTAATCACAAAATAGGCAACTCTTTGTTTTATAGATTAGGTCTTTCCATCTGAGACAGGTGTGAGGCACAAGCTTGCTATAGCAAGTTACCCTCTCATTGATATTGGCATACCTCGTATTACCGATTATTTTGTTAATAATAGCCTTTGCGAAGCATTTATTATTAAAAAAAATTATTATTATTTACAAAATGTTTAAATATTATTGTAATGTTATGGTAGACCCATGAAACCCATCCTCACGGGGAGTTCCCCATGCCCGTCCTCGCCCGTTCTTGTGGGAGCGGGTAGGGGATGGGTTTTGGTTTTTGAACGGGGTAGGGGATGGGATTCAAGGTTTCCTCCCATACAGCCCATTGCCATCCTAACGCATAAGTTTTATCATCCGTATGGAAAAACAAGATTCACCGTATGGATCGTTAACCACATCATCAATCGGCGGCGACGCCGCGGCGTCCAGGCGTCAACTTGCGTGTGTGCGTGTGTCCACGACTCCTAATTTTAAATAAACCCCATACATCCTCGAATACTTCTTCTTTTTCTTTTCTTTTTTATTGAGGCACTAAGGATTATACTCATAGCAACCCCCAAGTAAATTACATCAACGACTTGATTAACGCCGGAAACGGGCAGTCTGCCATAGATGAGTTACAAGCCTTCTTTTCTTTTGATGAATTTTTTTTTTTTTGCTAAGAAACACAACCATACATTAAGAAAGAAGAGAGTTACAAATCACACTGTTTTATCTTCCCCATCAGCCTATCAAGAAAATTTAAGAGAAAACCATAAACCTTTGAGTTTGTTTTTCCTAGCCCGTCGCAAGACGGTCCGCGAATCAAGTTATTCAACCGCTTTATATACACAACTTTAAAAGAAACAGAACTAGAAAAATTAAACTCCACAATGCTCCAAGAGGTCAGGCTTCTCCAATCCACGTCAGGGTCACCTGCTAACAAATGTTCCTGTGAGACAATCACTAACAAACACCACTTTGGGAAGATTCATCTCTTCCGCCCAAGAAATGGCTAAAATAGTGCAGCAGCTTCAGCTCCCACTGCATCTTGAATCAAACTCCAAAGTCCGAACGCACCTTTTTTATACCCCCATAAGATCACACCAAATAATACCCAACACATTGTAAAAAATCTTTTAAAAGAGCCATCTACAAACATAAAAGTTTTCAACTTCCGACTGTGGATTCTGACAAAAACGAGCACAATCAACACAACACAACTCGTGAGAATGTAAGAATTACATTTCTTAATATCAACAATGATCCCGTCTATATCCCAGAATTTCGAAAAATTACATCACACCTTAGTTTCCATATACACCACATAACAATAGCGCCAACACTAGGCCAACCGACTTTAAAAGGCGACATACCTAGACTTGACTCATGCCAATAGAGGAAAACATCATCAATCCATTCAAAATCAGCAGTAACCAAATGCTGAAGGGAAAGACTAAACCAAATACGCGTAACTACAGGACAGTTAACAAAAAGGTGCATCACAGTTTCTTCATGAGCACTACGTAAAGAGCAGAGAACATTCACATGAGGATTGTAAAGCTGCAACAGGGAGTTAACTGGTAGCATATGAGCAAATATTTTCCACATAAAGAACTTTACTTTCGGCAGACAATCAATATCCCAGACTTTCCTCCAGAAATTGGAGTCTTCAGGAGAAGGAATATCGTTCGTATAGATTCTATACGCAGACTTAATAGTGAACTTACCATTCCTAGTATGAGCCCACATAAGAGAGTCCGACTGCAACAAATTTAATCTAATAGTCATAATCCTAATAACCTCATCAGGGGAGAATAAAAGATTCAGAAGAGATACATTCCAACAGTTATGGTGATAGTCAATAAGTTCAGACACATAAGCAAAGTTATTGCAAATAGGCTTCAAAGGAGAGGGAGGTAAAGCAGTCCCTGGAATCCAGGAAGCATTCCAAATGGGCGTGAAAGCCCCATTATTTATTTTAACCACTGAATTAGTCTTTATAAACTTCAACCCCTTAATAATGCCTTTCCACATCCACGAAGCGGAATCAGCAGCCTTATCAATTTCTAGAAGATTCTGGTTAGGGAAGTATTTATCTTTAAGAAATCTAGAAAGCAAACTATTCTGATTCTTCAAAATTCTCCAACCCAGCTTGCAAATGAAAACCCTATTAGTAACATAGGAATTCCTAATTCCCAGACCCCCATTTAGTTTAGATTTCCCTATATCATCCCAAGAGCGAAAGTAGGCAGCATGCTTAGGATTCTTTTTAGCCCACCAAAAGGCTCTTTGAATCGAATCTATTTTACTAGTGACCTTTTTTGGAAGAGGAAAACATGCCATATGATAAACGAGATAAGCTAGAAAGTACATGCTTTGTAACTCACAGTTCTACAAGAATGTTCAAGTTGGATTTTTCGAAGAATTTAGTCTTGCATAGAAATTATCAATGAGAAAGGAAAACGACTTAGTTTTGTCCTTGCCAATAAATAAAGGAGTACCTAAGTACTTTTCAGAACTACTAAGAAACTTCATGTTAAGGGTCTTAGATAGAATCTTTATGTGTCTATGATGCATATTCCCACTAGTAATAAACCCAGATTTATCAAAGTTAATTGCCTGACCTGACGCCTTTGCAAACACATTAATAACCTTAATGATATTCTTTGCATAAGTGACAGAAGCTTTACAAAATAGCATGCAATCATCTGCAAAAAAAAAGGTGAGAAATAGAGGGACTATTTTGCCTAAATTTAAATCCCTGAATCAGTTTGTCATCCTCAGCTTTAGAAAGAAGTTGAGACAAAACCTCCATACAAAGAAATGAAGATATAATTGGTGAAAGACAACCCCGCCGAATTCCCGAGAAGGCAAAAGATTCACTTGGGGAACCATTTACCAAACAGTAGGACATCACATTATACAATCGGTTGGATTAACCGACACCAAACATCCGAAAATCCCAACTTTTTAAAATAAAGGAATGATAAAAGACCACTCCTGCCTCATCAAAAGCTTCTAGAGAGATCAAGCTTTAATAGCCAGTACAATTATTTTTCAATTTCTCTTTTAGTTTTAAAGGAGCAGCAGACTTACTTAGTGATTACAATGTTGTTGCTGTATCTCTGCTGATTAGCAAATAAATGGATTGCAAGGAGAGACTCGTGAATCTAGATGAGCTTCCAAATATTTGTTAAAATCTTAGAGATAATTTATACATACAATTTGCTAGACTAATAAAGTCTAAAATCATGAGGAGAGGGGCAGGGTTTTTTTATTTTAGGGATCAGTGGATGAGGAAATTCACTTGCTTAAGAAGGAATTTATTCTGAAAACTCGCATTAAGGAGTGACAACAATCCTCTTACACTTCCTAGCTTATCCTTGAAGAACCCAGGAGGAAACCTGTCATCCGGCCCGGAGCACTCTTAAGGAGCCATCATGTTAAGTTGATCCCAAATTTCTCGATCCGGTTGAACGGGGTCACAAAGATTCATTCATTTCCTCATCAATTATTGGAGAGATCATTTTAAAGAATTTTGGATGTCCCCAACACAGGATTGGAAGAAGTAAAATTTTCTAAAGTGCCTAGTAAGCAAGCCATCCTACTCCGTCTTTATTATCAATCCAATTTCCTTGGTCATCTCTAAGAGTATGAATGGTATCAGAGCATGTTCCTCAAACAAAGACAGAAAAAATCTAGTATTCTTATCATAATGCATGAAGTAATTAATTCGACTTCTGTTTGTAAAAGCAATGTCTACACCTCTCTATACCGTAATCAAGCCGATCTGAATACTTCAAGATATAACCACTAACTGAGAGTAAGTGCAAAGCCTAAGTTTCAATCTCCTCGATTTAGCCTTACCTATTGTAGCGTTTTGATGACTCAAAGGAGCTACATTCCATTTGATAAATCATTTTTCATGACGAAGCTTATTGACAAATAAATAAAGGAAGGAGAGCCATCGACTCCATGAGACTAAGAATCACTAAGATTTCTTTTAAATCGGTGGTTGTTGCCAACATTTAAAAATTTATAAGGATGTTAACATTCTCTCATAAAATGAAGCACCACCAAAAACGGGTCAGACATAATAAATCCTACTCAGCTCATCACCTAGTTCGAGAAGAATCGAGCATTTATCATTCATAAAACTTACGATCCAACTTTTCAAAATTAACTCACCGGGTTTTAATCTTCTATTACACCAAGCAAACGGATTGCCATATGAAAAAAGTAAACTTCATTCATATTCATCTTAAGTAAACTTTCTAACAAAATTCCCAGGAAATGAACCATCAAAGATTACCACCTTGTTTTTTCTTTTGTACTTACGCAAAATGAAATTAAAATCACCAACTAAGAACTGTAGGATTATTGTTATTTACTAGCATGTCATTTAAAAATTCCACTCAATCTCCTCTTACCACACACCGATAAAGACCCATAAATAAAGGACAACAATACAGCTTTTGATAAATGCTGGAGTAATGTCACACATGTAATATGTATCATATTTAAAGAGGAACCAGCACTTCAATATTCGATAACAAAGGAATCAAAGCAAGGCCACATCTGATTTACCAACCGCATTTTTGAAGAATGTACTGGGCTCAAGCATCATACTGGAAGATGACGAGTGTATTTTCAACAAAGATCGATCAACCATTGTTTCAAGCAGACAAACAAAGATCTAGTTTATACTTCCAACTAAACTGAATAATGTTCCATTTTTATTAGAGCAGCATCCATTCATATTCCAACATACAAACCATCTTTAATACGTAAAATAAACTGACAGACCCGAATGCTTTCAATAAAAAAAAAAAAAACAATGAAAAAATACTTCAGAGAGAAAAGTTTAGAAAACAAAATAACAAGCAGCTAAAACAAGAAAAGCTAAAGAAAAGGTAAAGAAATGGACTGATAAGGTCATGAGCCAATATATTGTCACCAAAGAATCAACATCCATCATCATGAGGTCAACTGTTTCCAACCTTCATCGCTGATAACCCGCCTGGTCGAATGGCTAGTGGAGATGGTCTCCAAGATAATACATTCTTTGTTTTAAGAAAATCGAGGAGGAGCACTTAGTTCTTGCCTGCAAAAGGATGAGGCGAGATCCTCCATCGCAGAAGTTCACATCAGAATCGAGGAAGAACTGTAGGCTACAGACAAAATCCAACGCTCCCTGTTGAAAGCCCCAGGAGCCAAGAGGCGAAAAGGCTGGAGTCAAGAAAGAGAGGTCCGAATAATGACCCATTCCAACTAAAGGAGAAGGGTATGTACTAGCCTCTAAGTAAACCGATTCAAATATAGTCCTAGCCTTTTCCCTTTGCTAACATGCACATTCTATTGGTACCAAGGGAAAATTATCATAAGGGGACACAAAGGGTGGAGAAGACTTAGCAGAACATCAGAGGATCCGGTTAGCCAAAGGGTTCACAGTGATTCAGGACTGAGGGATCGACGTCTCGCGAGAAAGCATAAGGGGCTTCGAGTGATCCCCAAAGACGAGGTATTTGACGATCCACCGAAAATGGAGCCTTCTCACCGATTGAGATCTCACATTGGTGACAAGAACATGAAGCACGACGAAAGGCGAAGGCAAAGCTCGACAAAGATCCTTGACCGGCTTCCCGCATTTTTCCTCAAATGAAACAACACCAAGCATTTAATACAAGCTCTAAGTGGCAACTTTGGGTAAAAGTCCACATGTAGAAGGGTCTCTTTTTGGTGATAAAGACCACCTTTCTTCAGTGAGAGGAGATCTCAAAGGAACCATCATCTTGGCTTCAAAACAATTACCACCTTGAGAGAGTGTTGCCACAAATGTTCCAAGTTGATCAAATGCTTCTCGAACCTTCCCATCATTGACGAGATCTTGAACATAAGTCTTGGCCAGATGAAAGTCATTGGATTCAATTGGTCAAGCCCTATTGAGATGATGTTTGACAGAGTTTATGAGATAACAACGGGTATCATCACACAGCAAAGAAGCAAATCTAAAGGGAATTCCTCTACATCCTCATCACACTCAATAACTCTCACTAGAGCAAAATGCTTGGAAATGCCATTACGTACAATTAACTAAAGTGTATAACTTAGCTTTACTAATACTTAGGAATGCACAGAAAAAAAAGAAGGATAGAAGATGAAAAAATGAAGAGGTAAAACAGAGTTTAAACCGATTAAACAAGCCAAAGTAAAGTAACTAGAGCGTAAACATTGCAAGAATTCATCGCACCAGATAAATGAGAGATAGAGACCGAGAAAAACAAGAAACCAATCACTTCTCCCCGAAACCAATTGAGAACCGAGAGAAAAATAAGAGCCTGCCCAAATAAGAAGATTCAATCACCAAACCCTCGAAGGAACACTTTTGCAAATTATTTCCTTTTACAAAAGTAACATCTAATCCCCTACACTTGATAGATCTCATAAATTATCGTAAAAATCTTCACCGATTCATCTTATCAAGATTCTTATATAACGTACGCAATCAATTCATATATCGTAATCCAGAGAGATTGAGAAAGAAACCTAACTCGAGCCAAGTCCAATCACTACCAAGACTCCACAACCTTAAAATCACCTGCTGCATTTCCGGGCCTCATGATGATGAATCGATGACTCTAAGGCCGCACCCCCATTAGCTCATGACCTAGCATAAAACGCAAAGAAATAAAAAATTAGAGACACCTCAGAGAAAACCACAACAATTAGTCTAGAGAGATTACAATCAAAACAAGAGTTCTCAAAACATGATTATAAGTCAAAATAAATAATCGGATGAGAAAAACAATCAAACCTAGAAAATTAGGTCAAAAAAGAAAACAAAGAGCCAATTCCTAAAAACATTAACTATGAAGGAGATTAAACATATGTGACTGAATAAAATTACAAGGAGAACATGGATTTAATTCATAAAAACTAAGATTAGTAACGGATCCAATAGCAAGATCGAAGGAATTTTTGATTTTGACTAAGTCAGTTCCGCCTGACTTATCGACTATTGCTTCAGAAGAGATTCTTTTATTTGTGTTCTAAATAGTGCTCGTCAAGGACCCTAATAGATGGACATATTTCTAATTCCTCCTTCAGAATAGACATACTTTAAATCTTATAAAAATGATAAATGATTTATAAAGGAATTTAATTTTTGTCTCACTTCTTCTTGTTTTGATTAAGCCACGGAGCTGATTGATGTTCTGGGCCTTCTTGTTATGGTCATATATTGATAATTTTTGAGGGAAAGTGGATACCTCATTCCGTGTAGGTGTGCTCTATTATGTCAACTACGTCGACAATCATGGCAAAATGTATGCCAAAAGCATCAGCAATTTTGTTCAAAGATGTTATGAATCCCAATGTACTGAACAACACAACCACCACTAATAACCTACACCAGTTAATGGTGCAGATGCTAAAATGCAGTGCAGGATAAGGAATAGTGGTGCAGGATGACAGATTAAACAAATCTTAATCCTAACAAAGAACATCGTCAGAATTTGACTTCTCCACATAGTGACTTTGGATTAGTTGAAAGTTAAAACAACATTCATAAATAAGGATAAGATGGGGTAGGGTAGACGTCCGTGCGGAAAGAAAGTGCATAATTTCTTTTTGGACGGCAAGCAAGCTTTAGTAGTCTTGTTTATTTATAGGACTCTAGATATGGATGAATGACAGAATGGCAATGCATTGTATCTATACCATTATATAAAGCCAACCCCCTTAGGTACTCTTGAGGCTGCAAATTTTGAAAACTCGAAATTGCCCTTAGTTTTGTAGCTTTGTAAAAAATACTATCTAAATTAAGTGAGCCTAAAAAGGTAAAAATGAAAAACCAAAATTGATATTCAAAATTGCTCCTTATATTATGTGCACATAAATAATGTGTTACAAATAAAAGGAGGCTATAATGGTAATTTGCTACAAAATTGATATTCCGAAATTGCCCCCATATTATGTGCACCTAAATGAAGTGATATGAATAAAAATGAGGGTATAATGGTAATTTAATCATTTAAATTAAATAAAGGAGGGTATAATGGTATTTTAAGTATTCAAATTAAATAAATAAAAATAATAGGTCCTATAACCTGTCCCTTACGACTTGCAAGCCTAATTCCATTTTCCGTTTTTGCCCTAAACTTTATTTCATTTCAGCATATAAAGATAATATAGTGTGAAAGATATCAGAGAACTTGATATTTTTTTGACACATTAAAAAAAAAAAACCGAATTCAGCTGAGTCCACGTCAAAGATGAGTTTATAAGACGTGCAAAGCACGTGCAGCTGATCTTGTCTTACAAAGCAAAAAGTAAGTAGTAGAACTGTAGAAGTCCAGAGGCATTGAACTGTTGTCTGTTGTAACAAATTGACATCATAGACAATGTAATCTTCGCACAATTAGCTGGTTGTGGTGATAATATTCGCACTTTCACCTTTTTTTTGGCAATACCTTTATTTTACTTGATCAAAGAGTAAATAAGAAATCTAAATTTCCAATTCTAAAAAAAAAAAAATGAAAAGAAGAAAAGAAAGTATTTTTTGCCGTGGGAACAAAAAATTATTGAACCCACAATTGGGGATATGAATTACTTCCCCCAACCAATAGTGTTCCATATGTTTTTGTGCGTACTAAAGTACCCTTCCCTCAAAATAAAAATCAAAAAACAAAATCATATCCCCATTTCCATGTCCACTTCTTATTAATCTCTTTTAGGATTAAAGTTTTGAAACCCAAATGTTCTCATTCCCTTTCAAATTCTAAATTTTCCCCACTCCCTTTCAAATTCTCTTCTCCTTCTCTGCCGGCTCCTGACTTAGAAAACGATTTATTTTTTCACATTCTATGATGAAGACCATGCTTAAGTGATGAAGACCATGTAGGAAATGATGAAGACCACGACGGAAGTGATGAAGACCATGCCGGAAGTGATGAAGACCACACCGGAAGTGATGAAGACCATGTCGGAAATGATGAAGACCACGCCGAAAGTGATGAAGACCATGCCGGAAGCGATGAATACCATGCCTAAGTGATGAAGACTGTGCCGAAGTGATGAAGACCATGCCGAAATAAAAATTTTACATCGCCTCGAAATGATGAAGACCATGCCTAAGTGATGAATTCAATAATGGACCAAATGCCCGCATGCTCGATATAAATCTATCAATGCTTAGTCAAGTGAAAAAAAAATTAATTTTCCTCGGATACTTTTCATTATGTGTCAGATAGACATTTTAGCAACATACTATGTTCGATAGGCACCGGCATGTTCGAGAATTAACTGATCACCGGGAATGGACCGCTAAAAAAAAAAAAAGGTTTTGAAGATTAAACTGCAAATTTTGTCCCCTGACTTCCTGGGATAGTGGCAAACATTTATGAAAATTTTCCAACAAATGCCGCATGGTTTTTCGATTGAATACAATGCCTACACTCCAGCCTATTTCAACAGCACAACGGTGGATTCAAAGAAAAAAAATCAAAATTTCAACCTCTTAGCACAATTCTCTCTTCACAATCATCCTCCACTTTCACCAAAAAACAATTCCCTCTCAATTTTTATTTCCATCTTTCTACTCTCATCTCTCTCACCCAAATACAAATACATACTAATCATTTAACAAATACTTAAGATTTTTACTAATTATTATTAAACACTAAACCTGATTAGTGAGGGGTAGATTAGGATTTTAAAATACTTAGATAAGGTGACCTGGGATTTGATATTTGGATCCAATTTTTGTCTTTTTCCTCTATCCCATATTGGTTTTGATATCCCCCAATTTCGTGTTCAACAAAAAGTCTAAATGAACCCTCCAAAAAACTACCTATAAACGTCACTCTCACGCAAATTTTATTTTTTCCTAGGTTTCATGGCATTCAGCTGTAACCCACGGCTCTCTGAAAAGAATTTATTTTATTTTGATTATTGTTGACGGTCCTTGTAAAACCACCGGAGAAAAGTACACAAGTATGTACTTTGAGGTTATCAATAGTTATTTTAAACTCAACTTGTAGCTTGTGGGTGCCTTGCTTATAGGCTGTAGCTCTAATTTGCTTACTTGTTATTGGTCTTTAATCTATTATTAACCTTTACCGATCAACAAAAAAACATGCAAGAGAAGTTCGAAACAAAATAGAAAGATATTTTTTTATGGGTGGTGCTATTCAGCTCCCTATTATCCACCTCCCTATTCTGCTCCCTCTAATCTAAACCCCATATCTGAGAAATGATAAACCCTACCTATACCTATGATTCAAACTTGACAACATGCTACTAGATTGATGGTTAGCCTCTCCGAGAGGACTCATCAATTCTTTCAACTCATTGGCTAATAAATAACCAAGAACGTGTACATTCGCATAGATTAATGAAAATACTTGAAGCCAAGGGTCCATGTACAAGATTTCCTTCGGATAATAGGCTGAAACATCTTGTTGGTGTTGGGTCACATTGATGCGAAAGTCGTCAGACTTATCTGCACGGTGATGTAAAATTTCCAGCGTCAGCTGCACACACCACTTTAATTGACTGTTGACGCCAAAAGTCATGATTCCACTGAAATTGATCATCATTTGGTGTCCTTAAAGCTTTCCGAACGACAACCTAGGTTCTAGACATAGAATATGATAGTACTTTTAAGCATAACATATAGAGATTAGAGACCTCACGGAGCAAACTGGTATAACTATAACCCAAAGCACAGTTCTAAGGCTGGGTTTAACCGTCTCCAAGATCCAAGATAAAGCAATGTAGAAGTGTCGTTAATGTTGCTACAATTGTCATGATTCCCAGAGAGTACTGCGTGTGGCTTGGATCCAAGATGGAAGTAACCCCAGCACGCGGTTTGAAATAGCGTGTGCAAAAAGCATGAAACGAGGTTTCTAAACGCGTACCAACGAATATTCTAGGGAAATATTCTTCCGCACGCAGTTCCTAACAGCGTGGCACGCTGGATCAAACAACGTATTTTACGTACGCTGGTTCAACTTGCGTGCCGGATATATATTTGTTTGACCTTTTTTTTACACCCAATTTACACTCTTATGTTATACGACAAGTTATTTGCGTTTACTTTATCAGAGTGAGCTTTGGTTAAACATACACCACTATGAATGAATTGATATTAACCTAAGGGATACATGGATTGAATCAATAAAGACCTCAAAACGATAATTTAATCCTAGACTTAGATAAATTTCGGCGAAAGCAATGCAATACATATTACGTGCGTCAGACATTTAAACCGTTATGTGACCATAATGGACGAGTTTTGTCTCGTGAGGGTTTACATAGAGGTATGCCCACAAAACCCTTGTAAGATTGCTGCTCCTTAAACACAAAATCGGCTTTAATCAACCCATGGGGAATGAGGTTCTACGGATTATTTTTGAAGAAGAAGAGAGAAAAAGAAAGAATAGAGCAGAAGGAAGGGGCGACTTCTGGATGATTTAGGGTTTTACCGGACACGCATTTTGAATCCGCGTATTGACCAGTCAACAAGGTCAATACGCTGTTAGAAACGGCGCTTTTGATTTTTCCAATGATACGCAGTTAGAAAACGCGTGCTGCGCAGGTTCAAAACGCGTATCTGCTAGGAATCTTGGATCACCATTACGCCCAGGCGATGTTTTTGGGTGACGTGGACCCAAGCAGAAGCTTGAATCTTGGACTGTGATTAGACCCAGCCTAATAATGTGTTTGGATACAAATTGGCTTCTGACTTCTATTTCTAGAAGTTATTCTGAAAAATTACTACCAAACTGATTTCTGATAATAATGTGTTTGGATACAAATTTGGTTCTGACTTCTAATTCTAGAAGTTATTCTGAAAAATTACTACCAAACTGATTTCTGATTTTTCACCTTCCATAAATCAAAAAGCAACTTCAGAGTGTACATCCAAACACCCTATAATCAATCCCAAGGCCAAAGTGTAAGGATGTTTCCATGTTAGAAACATTTTCGTTGTGCATTTTTGTATACGCTTTTATGTGGACATCATAACACAAATGCAAATCAGATAAAACTCGAAAACGCATATTTATCTCGTGATTTATTTTTTGCAATAATTTCTGTCCAATTACTCGGTAACTTGGACCGAAATAAGAAAATTCTTACTTTCTTAAATAAATTTAAGATATTACGGAACTATTAAAATGTAAAGTAAATTCTTTTTTTT
>JAJJWW010008950.1:0-18444 GCA_023531295.1 Papaver armeniacum | reverse complement strand
GCCGTTATTCACTACGCTGCCGTTTATTTTAGCTCCCATGCGCTACTTTCGCTGACGATTATTAGCTTATTAATCCGCTACAGTCTTGTACGTTGCGATATTATGATCCTACATTCCCACTGATATATGGTTAGATATTTCTATGGATTTTGTGGATGGATTTCCAACTTCTAATCGAAAAAATTCGATTTTGGTGGTAGTAGATAGACTATCTAAGTATGCACACTTTATACCTCTTTCACATCCATATACTTTACTTGAGTTGATGGCTGAAATTTTTGTGAGAGATTGTGCGTCTTCATGGTATGCCCAAGAGTATTGTTAGTGATCGAGATCCAATATTTATCAAAGAATTTTGGGAACTTTCTTTGCATTGCAAAATACCAAGTTGTGCGCAGCTTCCGTATATCACCTGTCGATTGGCAAAACCGAAGTGACGAATCGTACTTTGGAGTGTTATCTACGTTGTTTCTTTGGAACTAAGCCAAGTGATTGGTCCCGCCTGGCTTCCATGGGCGAGTGGTGGTATAATACCCGGGTTTTCATCGCTATTCGAGATGACACCGTATCAAGTCATTTATAGTCGACTTCCCCCTATAATTTCATCATATTTACCGGTTCTACTTATTCATGCTGTTGACTCTACTTTGAAGGCAAGAGATTATACTTTAAAACTTTACAATCACATCTACAAGCCGCTCAAGAGAGAATGAAGAAATATCTTGATGCAAATCGTGCGGCCCAGATTTTCTTTGTGGATGATTTCGTTTTTCTCGTCTCAATCTTCTGAGACAAAGCACGGTCTCCCACTCGGGCATATTCTAAACTTTCTCCAAAATTTTATGGCCCTTTTCGAGTTCGGAAAGATTGGAATCAGTAGCCTATAGGTTGGATTTACCTATTACAAGTCGCATTCATCCGTCTTTCATGTTTCACAATTGAAGTTGGCGGTAAACAACAATATTGTTGATACTAACATTCCGATTCTGATTGACTGATTATGCTTATTGGGAACTGAGAGTATTTTTAGAACGCAGAATGTTCAAGAAAGGGAATCATGCAGGGAACCAAATGGTTGGTTAAGTGGAAAGATCATCCAACTGAGGAAGCGACTTGGGAAGATCTTGACAAGCTCTTGTTGCGTTTTCCGACTTTTTTGATGCTTGAGGTCAAGCATATTTTTCCAAAGCAGGGGAAGGATGTTGTGATACCAACTCCTAACCGAACTAGTTTCCTTATTTAGTTTGTTTAAGTTCTCTTAATTAAAGCTAGCTTAGTTTCCTAGTTTGAGTAGGATTCTTTAAATAGATTTGCTTGTTTACCAAGGCTTTGAAGCTATAAATAGCCTGGCCAAAACTCATTACGTTTTTATCAATCAATATACAAAAGTTAAGATTATTTAGTTTCTTCTCAAAAGGCCGGTGGCTAACCCCCAATTCAAAGGGTTTATCCGGTTCTTATCATTGGTTTAGGCTTGTATCCAGTGTTAAAGGTCTAGAACCCTAACAGAATCCATGATCTAAACCCTCTTTTTTTCTTCTCCTCCAAACTGATTCCCTGTTGAATGTTTCCTAGGGTTTCCACTGAAAGATAGAAAATTTTCCAATCGAGGTACAAAGTGAGCGGATTTTTCGTTCGTTCTCTCTCCATTTGCAATCCCTCAATTATTACCAATGATTAAAAGAGACATGCATGACGTGTTCACTATATTATTTTTAGTGTTAATTTTTCTCAGAAACACAACGCAGAATAACTAAGAAGAAAATTACAGACTTCAATTAAAAGTTCCTTCCTTACAAGACAACCCAATAAAGGAGAAAAGACGACCCAATTATCCTTCTAACTCTATCTGTCCCCTTAATACTCTCTCCATCTTGAATAGATGACCTATTTGATTTTAATCTTTGTCTCATCAGTGACAAAACCAAACTTACAGGATACTAAGAGAAAACCAAACTTCCCTAGCAAAGGTGCAAACTATTCACCATCTAAGTTATCATAGAAGAGCTCAAAAGTTAGCAATCCAATTTTGAGAGCACAAGTTAAAATTAGAACCATCATGAAAAATTCTAAATGATTGCAGATGGTTCATGGTTTGAGAGCACAATTTAACGGAAACTCTTAGCTCAAAGCTTTCTTTTTTGTCAGTTTGAGAAAGATATACAAACTAGAAGTTGTTGATGTGTTACAAGAAAATACACCCGTTAGATGGGTGCACATAAAAGTGCACTCTTTTTTTTATCGCATTGAATGTAACATGCCATCCATGTGTTTCCACTACTATGTTTGTATAGCTTTCCTCACACTTAGATCTTAATAATCAGTTTATTGTGTTTATCAGTCATGCGCCGATATCCTAAGAATCCATTCAAGAAGGATGAACTTGATGTGACACATTAATCCAAAGAAGATAGCAGAGAAGAGTAGCGCCTCTGATGCGAAACTTGGTGTGATCCCACCATTTTGTAGGGTTCTCTGTTTCCCTACTAACGGTATTCTTGAACTACATCAATAACAGATTAAAAAGTTTGCTAACTTCAAGCAAGTATATCGGTGCTGGGTGTAAATGCAACTCCTCCTCCACCTCTGCTTGACAAATACAGGACACACAACTAGCCAGTTACTCATACATCAATAACATATTAAAAAGGTTGCTAACTTCAAGCAAGTATATCGGTGCTGGGTGTATACGCAGCTCCTCCTCCCCTGCTTGACAAATACAAGACGCACAACTAGCCGGTTACTCATTTCGACTTGAATTTGTAAGTGGAATTTCATTTCTAAATCTAACCATTGTTTGTCATGTGAACCATGCATGTGTGTGTGTATATATATATATATAGAGAGAGATAGATAGATTTAATGATTATTAAATGAATTTTGGTTCTTAGATGAGGAGAGTAAACTTTGTTAGGGAATATTTGAGTTCGCATGAGGAAATTTTAAGGCATTGAGGAATGTGTTAGATAGGTGCATGAATCTGTTTGATTTTATTACTTACCCACTTTTCCCTCTTCTAAAGACTCTTGGAGTCTTGCCCGTTCTTTATTTCAGTAAAAATTGATATTCTTAGATTGTATGATTCACTGATTTGATGATTATTACTTGCGTTTTTGGTTCTTAGTGGAGGAAAAAAACTTGTCTTAAAGATGAGAATGTTAGATGTAATTTTTTTTGTTGAAAATCTTATAGTGTGTAGTAAATGTCACTTTGAAAACACGGGCAAATGCGTCACCCTTTGAAAACACGCATTTGTCACTTTGGAAAACTTGTATTCAATAATGTCTGTCATCCTTATTAATAGCTGTTTGGGGGGTGTGGGGGGGGTTGTTTCTGCGGTTTTTGGTAAACTTGGGTGTGTGTGGATGAGAAACGAATCTAAACCCTAAACAAATGCACTGCACAGGAGTGCTTTTGATCCGAGAGATCAATCTTTGCAATTCTGGCATAAACCAAAATGGCGTTCCAGACTTGCTTCGGTCAAAATGTGAAGGAGATGGGGTTGATCTTAGGGAGGGAAGAGAAGAAGGTGTTGAGATTGTGAAGGTATTGGATGTTTATGACTTGTCAGAATGGTGATTTACGGATACGTGACAACACTTGGTTTTTTCGTCGTGTTCGTCTGTGTTGTTTGGAAATAGATAAAGGACCTATTTATACAAGTCATTGAGCGCAAACCCTCATCTCGTAGGAAGTGGAGGAAGTTGAGTGATGGAGTAGTGGGGTCGTGTAGGAGTGTTGATTGTTACACGATCACACCTTTATCCACTCCCCTCATCACTGTTAACCGTCCACTCTTCCTGACACGTTCTTTTAATGGCGCGTTGCCCGCCGCATTATAAACCGCCAGTACCAATAACCCAGTGAGTATCCCCCAGTTTGTGACATGTTTGATGTCTCGAGTGAGTGGGTCGTGGGATCCGCAGGAAATAGCACATGATGTTATTAGGTTAGATAGATAATGCATGTAATGCATCAAATATAATTAATATGTATGAAGCATCGCTGTTTTAAAGCTTAACGGAGTAAGTCGCGGATTAAGCGTCTTAAAATAGTTGCATGCCCAATCATATTCGAGTAATCGTTTGGAGGCCGCATGGGCGGGACATCCCTTGGCCGATCATTCCTTATGGTAGAGTGACGGACGGTGATCACCAAGGTGCCTCATTGGCGTTTAACTCTTAGCCTAAAGGTCCGACCAAAGTGACAAAGTTGGACGAACAAAATGATCTCGCGACACATGTTTGCGGCCAGATTGATGGATTTTAGGGTTTTAAATAGGTGCGTAAGCATCACTCTTTAGCTTGACCGAAATCAAGCATGATCGCCAATTTTGGTGGGACCGATTGGTCACGCATGAAGATGACCTGCTGTTGTGCACGTCTATAACTCTCTGTATCATGAAGGCTTGATCTAGGCCACTCAAGTTGACTGGCAAAGATGAGTGGTCGTGATCGATTTGCGATAGAAATCCTTTTGCCGCAATTGCCTCCTTCGGGCGTGCGTTTCGAGGCGCTCAGCCATGGTTGGCCTAGGCCGGTAGGTCACATGCATAGGTGGTCCCACGGTGATCACGCTGGTAATCTTGGTACCTCCTAAGTCTATATCTACACCTTCCGTCTAGGCTGGCGAAGATGGACGGACGCGATCGAACTACGACAGATATGTATCGCCGCAAACCCTAATTAGGGTTTTTAAACGATCGCGCACGCATGACTTT
Organism: Papaver armeniacum; assembly: GCA_023531295.1. Lineage (NCBI taxonomy): Eukaryota > Viridiplantae > Streptophyta > Magnoliopsida > Ranunculales > Papaveraceae > Papaver > Papaver armeniacum. The sequence continues at coordinate 13,724 of JAJJWW010008950.1, read as the reverse complement.
GGCAAATGGGTTTGGCAAGCTACGCTTATCCTTTGGAGAGGTCGATCGTGCGGGGCGCACGTTGGGCTGGTGGTGAGTGCACTTCTCTGATGGCCCTAGGCGCGATCTAAGCCATCCAAATGTGCTGGCTAAGTTGGAGGATTGAGATCATCCGTGACCCTTGAAAAAGCTTCACGTCCATCATGTTTTAGGCAAATATTCATGGCTCTATGGCCATGCCGTGAGTAAGACGATCAGGTAGGGACAGAGTGGGCCCGCCAATGTATGCATTAGCGCTTCACTGATCATTCGCGGGATGATCTAGGCCGTCCAACTAGGCGGGTGAAGTTGGGCCAGTCGCGATGATTTAAGACTGCCTTGAACAGTTCAAGCTCGTGGAGCTTCTTCCAGGCAGACAACCACCCTATTTGAGGGGTTGGCGTTTGGCGTCTTTGGGAGGAGTTCGTGTGATGTTCGAACGGCTAAGGCATAACGCAGGCCCGCCGATGGTCATCATGATGATCGCCTACTCTTGCCAGGGTTTGGATAAGCTTGTTAAATTGCGCGGCCAACTTGTGTGTCCGTGATCGTTTCTGAGACTGATTCGGACAGTCTAGATTCCGTAAGGAAATTAAATGCGTTCGATCGAGCTGAGAGTGCATCGACTCGAAATTCTCTTTTTCAGAGAGTAGCCTGTACGGGTATTTCGTGCATGTCTCAAAATTGTCACTTAGAGATTCATGTTACTCTGCTGGGAGTGAACACTCATGAGTCGTCATGTCATGCTAATAATGAGAGTTCTGCTGAGAACAACACAGGAAATACTAGGAAAATTATGCATTAATTAATAATGCTATAAATTCACAGGATATTTGGGATTGTTGCTACATGCACCATTCTAGGTGAATTTTGTATATTCTCGAATTTCTTCAAATAAATAAAGCGAGAGATTTTCTTCTCGTGCTCATCGCTTATTAAATGGCTTTATCCTTTGCAGTATGTCAGCATATTAAAATTGGTTTTACAATTTTAGCCCTGAACTAAAATCCACCATCAACAATAGCGTAAGATAATTAGACATTTGGTGTGGAATATGTGGCAAGTTTTGAACCGTAAGTATTATTCTCAGTTTATCGATTCAGTTTAATATTGAAAGAGGTTCATTTTTTTTTTTGGAATAGTTAATCTTGTTCACGGTAGCTTAATACAGGTTTGGCCATTTTGTATAGAGTATATACTGTTTTCTGATATTTTTTGCATACCTCTTGTATAGTCATTGGTTAGTGAATCAAATTTAAACCTTCAGGAGTCCACATTGTAACGTCTTTCGCTGGCAAATCTACCGCACCTTCCCCTGTTTATAACATCCCTTTGTGTTAAATCTTCTGAGTGCATTGTGGTACTTGGAAATGACTAATTGTATCATTGCAATAAGAATTGAGCACGCGATAATGCACTAGGAGAACATAATGCAGGTCAAATTATTACATGCATAAGTATATGGTGTGTAGATTCTCTTTGTGTTGATGATAACTAGGATATGCAAAGTTAGCATTAAGTAGTTGGTTATCATTTTTTTATACCATCACTTGGAGGCTACCAAAACATCTTTTCATTATTTGTTTATACAGTTGCATCCGTTATACTAAATAGCCTAGTATGGAGGCATAATGTGTAGACCTGTTGATTCTCAATGTGTACATAATTGTACACATATTGATTTTTGATGTGCATATAGTTGTACGTATGTTGATCGTTGATGTGCACATAGTTGTACACCTCTTAATAGTTGATGTACACATAATTACACACGTGTTGTTAATGAGTGCACATGTTGAAAGGTGGAGGAAGAAGCTCATGATCATAGTAGGGAGGATTTTTCTCATTTCATGGAACAATGTAGCAGTAGGGAGGCTTAATGTATACATAATTGTACATTTGTAGTGTACACTTGTAGATGCTTAATGTGTACATGATTGTACACATATTGATTTTAACTAGGTTGCTCTATTGTATATGTGGGAGGCTAGGTTGGGATCCACGTCAAGGTGAGAACTACTTGGATGCTATGCCGAGAGGAGAGAGTTTATTTGCTCTCTATTTTTGAACATGATATTCCGCTAAAAGATGCATTTCGATGTTTCCGTGCATTTTCTGACGATAGATACACACTACTTCTCCCACCCGACTCAAGAAAGGTTAGTGAATCGAAGGGTCGCTTTGCTTATTCTTTGTGTTCCCCCGGTCAAGCACGTTACTATTTGTTGTGTACCTATATATTTAACACAACCATAACTTAAATGATGACTTGCAATTAAGCATGTAAGTGCTAATTCCGGTTCAAAATTTTCATTTGTGTGCTCACTAAGCATTTATGTACCGGTATCACGCTGGTCTAAATAGAAGTGCACTTTTTTTGTCCTTGTTATAAGAGGTGTATATGCTTGTACACCACTTCATTGACTTCTTGTATATTCCACATGGACTATTTTTAGTTTTACGTATGAAAAACTTGGCCTTCCTCGTGATGCAATGGATGTCGTAACGATCTTTATGATTTGTTGCAGATATATTACCTCGTGTTATTGTATGCTTGCATTAATTAATTGGGATAAATAAGGGTAGATTCATTTATTCATTTCTCTTTTTGTTGCAAAAATTCACGAGAACAAAGGTCATGAATACTCATCTGGATGGTGGGAATTCTTTTGGGTACCAATCCCTCTGGCCGAGATCGCAAAAGCTAAAACATTTAAAAGGTATTACTTAAGTTTCCACCCCTTCTATTTGTTTCTTTTTATTTTAGCGTCTGGTTATTCTATTTGTTTGTTGATAAGTACATAATTCTATAAAAGCAATCAAGATTCACCGCACCTTTAGTATTATCGCGTTCTATTTTACTCAAACTAAAGCTCGTGATGGCTGCGATGTGTACATAGTTGTACACATGCTGAAGATTAATGTGTACATAATTATACACCTGTTTATTGGGTGCGATTTCTAGGTGCTGATCGGCAATTCAGGAATAAGCTTTGGTTAATGTTTAATCCTTCTTAAGTAATTATTATCGTATGCTTTTTTTTTTTTTTTTTCCAAATGTCAATTCGGCATGCAAATTTGATAATGGTAGGTCGATTTACATCAGCAGGTGGCTACTATTGTTGGATCGCAATTCAAGATTTGTTATGAGGTCTGTACCCGACTTGGCTTTTGTTCTTTTTAATCATTCACTTTGTCTTAGCTGCGGATAATCAACTTGAGAACTTTTTTATACATATATGGTGCAAAAGAAATATTTTCCGCTAAACTCTCTACTTGCAATTTTCGTTGAGAAGTTTCATTTGAAATTACTTAGATTAACTCATTGTTTAGGATATGCCCAATTTTGTGTTTTTTCTTTCTTTCTTTTGTTGTAGATTTTTATGTGTAGACGATTCAAGTTGTTTATGTGTATAAACTTCGCATTTTGTTCCGTCTCATGAATATACGACATGTTTTGTGTATGCGGATGTTAGATTATCTAGATTTTGTACATGTGTACATGGTGTACACTACCTCATCTGTCTCATTGATATATGGCATGTTTGATGGGTATGGATGTTGGATTTTCATGATTTTTGTAGATGTGTACATGGTCGTACACACCATGTGTACATATTTGTACACCTATAATATGTACATTGTCGTACACATATGACGAAATTACATGTGTACATAGTATCCCATTTTAGGACTCTTAATCAAGTTTTAGTGAACAATCTTTTCGTTTTTGGATGTCGAATCGGTGATGCTATGATTCCTTGGATGTTGGTTACGACAATGTTAAAAGTGTCTTCTTACTTGCTCCCAATGTTTGTCAATTGTATCAATACTTCTCCACGAAGCACAATTCAAGCATCTTTCCACTATAACAACGTAAAATTGTAGAATCAAGGCCAAGTGCAGCATTAAGTTAAACCAAAAATCCAAAGTCGTTGAGGAACTAGATCTGATTCACATAATATAAACACAGGCTTGCTAATATATCAATCCATCCAAATAATCATATCTACTGTAGCTTTATAAATGTTGCTTCTATTTGACCACAAGAATTTCCATCAACGGATGCAACCCAAATTGGCAACACAAATGCAGCTAAGATTGGAAAGCTACAGAAACGAATAAAAAATTTGAGTTGAATGATTGAGTTGTTGTAGTTGTTTGCATCAGCAGGGTAAGAGTGGTTGAGCGTTGGAGCTGGTGTTGGTGATGAGTTTGGGTTGTAAACAGGTTGATGTGTACACGTTTGTACACCAATGTAAACCAAGTTTTTTTTTAAAAAATGAGAATTATATAGTCATATGGGTACTCTTTTTGTAGCTCTCGGAAAGAGCTTTCCGAATATATAAAATTTGCGAATTTTGGACAAACGGTTCGAAAGATAAATTGATTTTATTTTATTTTTAATATTATCTAAAACTGCCGATATCATCATGAGTCACTTTGGACTAAACTGCGATATTTGTGTACTTTCCATAAAAAAAAAGACTAATTTGTACCTAGTTGAATGGGTTAGGACTAAATAGTATATTTGGATGAGATTTTGGACTAAACCGTATTTTTCCCTTCTCGAAATTGGTTGCATAACACGTTCTGAGGCTTTTCATTTTTGCATAACTTGTTATGCAAGATGCAACGGTTGCATAACACGTTATGCAGCTACTTTTTTCTTAGTATTGAAACCAATAAAAAATAAGGCTGCATAACTTGTCATGCAGTCGTGAAAATGGATGCATAACCTGTTATGCATCCGAAAATATGACTGCATAATGCATTATGCATCGAGAATTTTTTTGCACAATCTTTTATGCATCGAGAAAATAGATGCATAACCTGATATGCATCCGTAAATATGGATGCATACTGCATTATGCATCAATTTTTTTATGTACGCCTTAAAATCAACCAAAACAATGGTTACATAACTTGTAATAGATGCATAACTTTGTTATCCAAATGCATAATTTGTTATGCAGTGGAGAAAATGATTGCATAATTCGTCATGCGTACGAGAATGTGTTATACATAACCATTATGCGGTTTGCATAATGGTTATGTATCAAGTTTTCGAAAATTTTGCCTAAAATGATGATCACCTCCGATTTTTCGTGAAAAACAAAAATTTGATATTTTTATTTGTACTCGTTCGTAGCTCTCTTAAAAAGATTTACAACGATATAAAATTTGTAAAATTCAAAGGCGGATTTTTAGATATGTTATATCCAAGTTGCGTTGCCAATTATACCCCGATGCATAACCGTCATGCGGATGCATAATCCATCATGCGAGACATTTTTAATAATTTCATATAATTATGGGTGTCACGGAAATAATTATGGGTGTCAATGCGGTACCTAAAATTAATTGTGGGTCTGACAATGAAAATATTATTTTTTTTGGGCCTGCGCCTAATTTTCCCTTTCGAGAATGCATAACAAGTTATGCAACAAATTTTGTAGATGCATAACCTGTTATGCATCACTATTCACACGCACATTAAACCCATTTGCACTTCCATCTCCTTTGCCTTGCCACTGCAGCATAAATTCAATTTTTATTTATTTGTTGTGTCGAAAAACCTCAAAGTTCGGAACCAAATGGCTCCCCTAGACTATCCAGTTTCTCTTCTTCCCGATATGAACTTCAAAATGAATTTATGCGATACTATTATTACTAATCACCTTTGCAAATAAGTCAGCCTGCAATGTTGTTTCTGGGATCCTCCAACCCGGATTTAAAACTTTTTCAAGATTTCTATCGATACGGGGCATGTTGGTCCCGTTGCTCACTACTTAATTTCACCATGATTAAAAGTAACAAAATGATTAACAACAAAAAGGGGTCAACTACGGTCCTGTTAGAATCTGTTCTTAGTAGAAATAAGGAGGTACATATGCTCCGGTAATCCTTAGAGAACAGTTCCACAAAAATCCAACCACATACACAACTACAAATTCTAAGTGGTAGTGCTTAGATTCATGGGCATGTCGGTCCGTCAATTCACATAAAGCGGTGAACAGAGCGTCTTTGTATGTTTGGTGGTGGTGTAAAAATTTATATGTTACACTAAGCGGGTCAACAACGGCATCACCACCCGGTCTTACACCAATACACAACACTCTAACGACTCCGCTAGTCCAACACAATACCACCAAAAGAGCCGCCTTGAACAGCCCAAACAACCCCCAACTACAACACACAACACAACCCACCAAACAACCAACTCCAACGATACCACCCGGTCAGTACCACCAACACCACACAACCACCAATCCTTCACCAAAATAATTGAAATAAAAATAGAAAACCAAAATTGAGAAATGAGACAAGAATCGACCTTAAGAGAAGAAAACCTTGAATACTCTACGTAGATCGTAGAGAATTAGTAGGAAACAATTGAGGTGATGCCATTTAGTAACATCATAACCTCGTCGATCTTTGAAATGTAAACCTAATCAAATTGTATTTCATTTCTATAATAAAAAATTTGTTAAGATCTATTCGATTTTGCACATTCGGCTATAATAATTCCATTTACTCTTGCTTTGTAATCTCTCACCTAGAAGGGGAAACGATATGTTAGGCATTAAAAAGGAAAAGAAATCTCCGAAGAAATATAATTTACCAAAAATATGGGTCTCGCTATAATTATTTCCCAATATATGGGTGCGCCCATGAGTTTTTGTGGGCGTGGGTTCCACAATAGGGAAATGTGTAAGAATGGGTCTCCATGTAGTTTTCACTTATCGCAAAAATATTGGTTGAAAGAAATAGGCCCATACTTCAGTTCATTATAAGCCCATACCAAAGTATTTTCGTGCTTAACCGGACGTACACGACAACATAGCTATGGCAGCAGAAAGGTTTCACCATATAAGAACATCCCCACTAACCAAAAAAACTAACATTGCATTAAAACAATATGTTAAGAAAGCATATGATAGTATGGACTGGGTCTTATGCATGTCACCCTCAGCAAATTAGGCTTCCCACAGAGGTTCATCGACTGGGTCATAGTGTGTGTCTCATAAGTCACATAAACAATGTTAACGAGATAACACATGGTCTCATACACCCACAGTGAAGACTCTTTCAACATGACCCTCCGTTAAAGTATTGCTGGGTGGAACCCAAAAGTTTTGCAATCTCAAGCTTGTTGTCAATGTTAGATGATCAAAATTATATCTTGATTTCTAGTTGTTGATGGTGGTTTTAGCTTAGGGTTAAAATCGTAAAACCCTTGTCAGACAGTGACGTCACAAAACTTGAGTAATAATGTCTCCACTAGGCGCACTTATTGAACCCTTTAATATGTCTGCGAGAAAATTACCAAGGTACCTTTTTTTTTTTAATACTAATTAGGGTTTCGATGGGCTAAACCCTAATTCTCACACCACATGTGCTAATGGCATGTCGTGCCAGCCACACCTCCGCACTAAGGCATGCCAACCATGCCAGCCACATCTCCGCGCCAAGGCATGCCAACCATGCCAGCGCCACTACCTCCCAATGAAAAACCATGCCAGCCACATCTCCGCGTCAAGGCATGCCAACCATGCCAGTAGCACCATCGTGCCAATGGCAAACCATGCAGAACACATCTCGCGCCAAGGCATGCCAACCATGCCATGCACCAACATTGCCAATGGCAAACCATGCCACCAAATCTCACGCCAAGGCATGCCAACCATGCCAGCCGCTGCTTGTTCCAATGGAAAACCATGCCCGACCACATCTCGGCGCCAAGGTATACCAACCATGCCCAGCCGCACCACCGTGCCAATGGCAAACCATGCCGACCACATCTCCGCGCCATGGCATACCAACCATGCCAGCCGCACCACTGTGCCAATGGAAAACCATGCCAGCCACGTCTACCACGCCAAGGCATGCCATCCATGCTAGCCGCACCATGCACCAATGGCATGCCAAACCCTTGGCCCCACCATGCCAAGCCAACCGCACCTAGCCATGGCCCCAACCATGCTAGCCGCACCATGTGCCAATGGCATGCCAAACCCTTGGCCCCGCCATGGAAAGCCAACCGCACCTTGCCTTGGCCCCACCATGCCAAGCCGTCCATGCTAAACCCTTGGCCCCACCATGCCGGCCTTCCCCATGCGGCTACCAAAACGAAGGCGTGCGACGATCAACGACCACCCTTCCCTCCTAGATGCAAATCCTATCCGTCCAAGGTCGCCAAACAACGCATGGTAACCTTTGCCCTAAAACCTCAGTTTTGGCCACGCCAAACAGCGCCAAGGCATGTCATGCCACACATGCCAATGGCATGCCAACCACCTTGCCGCGCCATACCATGCCGACCTTCCCTATGCGGCTACCAAAACGAAGGCGTGCGATGATCAACGGCCACCCTTCCATCCTAGCCGTCCAAGGTTGCCAAACAACGCATGGGTAACCTTTGGCCCAAAACCCTAGTTTTGGCCACGCCAAGAGCATGCCATGCCACATGTGCCAATAGCATGCCAACCACCTTGCCGCGCCCCGCCATTCCCGGCCTTCCCTATGCACCTACCAAAACGAAGGCGTGCGACGATCAACGGCCACCCTTCCATCCTAGATGCAAATCTAGCCGTCCAAGGTCATGACAACGCATGGTAACCTTAGAATTCTTCTTGAGTTTTACTTTCGGGTTGTTTCACCTCCCGAACGAGCTCAAAACCTAAATATTCCTGCGTAAGGATATAGGAAATTCTTTTCTATATAGAATGGAGGGGCGGACCATCACCATCCTAGTTCGTATGAGAATTCTACATCGATTCTAGTAAAGGGCGCTAATTAGGGTTTCAACATACCAAACCCTAATTTAGACAAAGCCAGCAAGCTTCCCTTCCAAGCCACACACACCCGTGTGGCTCCTCCCACGAAAAATCCATATCGTCCATGCTTTCATGCCGCTTGCTACCAAACAAAGGGTTGCAACAATCAACGGCCACCTTTCCATCTAAGATGCAGATCTTAGCCGTCCAAGGTCACCAGCTAACGCATGACCACCTTTGGCCCAACGCAAAAATCCTAGCTTGGCCACGCCTAAGCCATGCCGGCCATGCTTCCATGCCGTCCCGGCTACCAAACGAAGGGTTGCAACAATCAATCGGCCACCCTTTCATCTAAGATGCAGATCTTAGCCGTCAGGTCACCACGCTAACGCATGACCATCTTTGGCCCAACGCCAAAATCCTAGCTTGGCCACGCCTAAGCCATGTCGGCCATGCTTCCATGCGCATGGCTACCAAGCAAAGGGTTGCAATAATCAGCAGCTACCCTTCCTCTCAAGATGCAAAATCTCGGCCCAGTCGAGGGCCACCACTTAGGGCGGCAAGTCTCCCAAGATCAACTTGCCAAATAGCAACAACGTGCCATGTTTTCCACTAAAACACTCGAGACATCAACGCATGTCACAAATTGGGGATGCTCATTGGGTATTGGTTTGGCGGTTTACGGCGTGCGGCGTACCTCACGCCCGTTATAAGAAAGTGTCATAAGGATGAGGCGGTTAGTAAATACGAGGGTAATGGTGAAAGCTTTCTTTTATGGAACATCAATTTCAGGCGTTAGAGTTTACCACCTCCTCCCATTTACTCACTCGTTTTTATTTCTTAATGAGACCGTGAGTACGTTTCACTTCGACTTGTATAAATAGGAATCACCTATTTCCACCGAACAACAAGTTCGGGCGAGAGAACACAACACTCGAGAAAACATTTGCTATCTCTCCATCACATTGGATTCCACTTTCTAATACAAGTCATAAAAAAACAACTACTCTTCCGAGAATCAACTATTCTGGTCTCAACACTTTCTTCGCTTCTCCCCCAAAACCAACCCTTCCCATTCACTTTGTGACCGAAGCAAGTCTGGAACGGCCATTTCTTGGTTTAGGCGGATTTGTGCAGCTGATCTCTCGAATCTAAAGTACTCCCTTGCAGTACATTGTTTAGGGTTTAAATTCGTTTCTCACCCACACACCCGAAATTACCGAAATCAGCAGAAACCGCTTTCACCCTCAAAAACTAGTATACTAAGTCAAGTCTCGGACTAGGTTAGAATTTGATAGTTGAGTATCAGACATCACCCTTGAAGACTGAAGATTGACGAAGACATTTTGAGAACTTCTTTATCAGGTACGTGAAGACTGAACCATTCTATTTTACTCACTATCTTTGTATTCTATCTTTTTGAGATGATATCGTATAACTTATAATAGATTTATAAAGAAGAAATTTCGAGTCAAACTTGTCTTGTTAAAAATCTCAAAATATGATTCTAAGCAAAGATGTTCAACGATCTCAATATTAGTTCTGAACGATGTATTATGTAAATTAATCTGTGGATCAATTGAAAATTTCCCACGCAAATTATTTCATCATGCGGGAATGTTTCAAACATCATAAGAGAGAATTATTGAACTTACTCATATTTTTACTCAGGTTAAGTTGGTGAACAAGTTCGCAAACCATAGATACCCGAGTTTCAGAAATACAGGAGGGTTGGTGAACCAGTTCGCAAACCGCAAGTTCAGTTGGAGAATGTTCACGAACCGGTGTGAATTAAAATTTGAAAGTTGGTGTTAAAGGCTAGCAGTTGACGAACCCAATTCACGAAGCGTTGCATCCTCACTCGTGAACAATCCTAACGGTTTATGAACCGTTATACCAACTGTCCCAGTTTAAGATTTTAGTATATGCTCAAAGATTTATTTTAAAATACGTTTAAAATTACTAGATTTCTCTCAGACACTTATAAGACTTCATTGATCACTCAAATACTTATGTGTGTGTATCATGATTAAGTTCTTAAGTTTTTAAATGAATATCAAATTGCTTTAGTTCTTTGGTATACTTGCCAAACCAAAAAATCATTATACATGGTTCGAAGCTGGTTCCTAGTGTATATTGTATTTTCAAGAACTAAAGTGTTTGCTTGATTCTCAAGTTATCTTAGTTTGAATTCTAAGCAACCCCTAGTCATTGAAAATCTATAATTAGATATAATTTTTCAACTGAGAAATTCAATCCCTGACACATTGTGTCCTAGTTGATTCTAGAGTCATCCTCTATAGACTTAAGTTTCCTCTGAGAAATATAATTAGGTCTACCACTAAAAGACTTCGCTTTGGGGATTTGTGAAGCCAGTTCTGACTATCTTTACCTTGATAATTCGTGTCCTGATCTTGCTTTTATGTTATCTAGGTTTTTGTAATCTCTTTCGAGGCAAGATAGATAGTAATCAAAAAGTTATATTCGTCTCGAGACTTTGTGGTTTCTCAAGATAGATATCGAAAATAGATCTTAATTGATCTTTTGAAGATTGTTTATGAGAGGTGGTTAGGAATCTAGGCTGCTCTCCGGGAATCGTAAGTTCCGGATTTGTGAGGTTTGCTAGATTTGTCTATTGCACCTTGATCTTTGATATAAACGGAAATCAAATGGGCTTATCTATTTGAGGAAGATTGGTATCAAAAGTCTTCACTTAGGTTGAATCAACTCTTAAGCTATAAAGGACGTCATCTAAGGGAATCAATTGCGTAAAGTCTTGCGAAGTTCAAGAGACGTAAGGAGCGCGACTGTAACTGAATCACTTGGAGGGTGGATTCGATCTCAACTATATCCCATTCTAAAGTCAGTAGTATGCTAGTGTATGTAGAGGCTTAATACAATTTGGTGTTCAAATCCGGATGAAGTCCCGAGGTTTAACTGTGTTTTTCCTTTTCCACATTATATTGCTTATCTTTATAAAAGGATTTACACATATTTGTATGTGTTCAATCTAAGTAGATATGTCCGCTTAATTGTAATCGATTACGAGACTAGTCTCTTGTAGAATTCGTATATTGAAAGATAGATAACATTACTTGGAAGAACTCTGATTGAATTATTTGGATACGACTAGATTGATCTTGGATATTTATTTTTGAGATCGTCCAAGTACTCTGCTTAACAATTAGGTTCACGAACTCTATGTTTATATACATACTGATTGAGTAGGGTTAGAAATATAAACCCTATATACATATTTCCAAGGATCATTCAGTTGGTGTACTTGCATTGTATTAAGTTTTATCCATACAGGTTGGCGAACGAAAAAGTTGGGTGTGTACTTGGTACTCTTGTGTTTTCAATTGGTATCAGAGCAGGCAAACACTGTTAAACCTTATTTGTGTTTGTAAATGGTGTAAACTTGTACTCAATGAGCGAGAGTATGGTTTTTCAGTTACCTCGAAAAGAATCATTGTACCTATTACTTAAAATTAAGAACACCATTGGTAAAGAGATTTGTCTTTATGGAAACTCATATCTCTATCATAACTTCATCAACCACTCTTCAAAGACAGTTGAACAACTGGGTTTGAAATTCCTTTAATAAACCAGTTGTAAAAACTGCAAGGGCAGTTAGATTCTTGATTTTAGCTCTGATGAGAAGTTTTTTAGCCAGTCAACATTACTTAACAAAATCAGTCTTTTGAGGAAATGCTTCAATCGAAATAACGATATTATCAATAAAAGACTTGAAGAAAGTAGTGAAGTTGAGAAGATCTTGAGAGTGAAACTTAATAATGACTTAAGAAAATATCTTATTCAGTCTCTCCCGAGGATTGAAGAAATGGAGAAAGAGATGTCTCTACTTAAATCACGTTGTGATCTCTTCAAAGAGTCTAACTCATGCTCTCATATGAAACTGGTAGAAAGTGTCATTTCTTTGGATTTTGAATTACTTGAGAAAATTATTGATACAATATCCTCTAAATATGTTACTACGAAACTCAACAGGGTTAAGGATGATCCCATAAGAACTCGGAAAACTTGTCATGGGTGTGGTAAAAAGGGGCATCTATTGAAACAGTGTTCCGAACAATCTAAAAGAAAGAATTGTTCACCTGTCAAATCATACAAACATTATCATTCAAAGGATTGTTCCTCAGAACTTGGGAGTACAAGATTTTGTGTTTTGAAAAGATCTCTGCAACATATCATCAAAGATGTTGCTACTCCCAAGACTAGTGAGCTTAAAAAGATAACTTCAAACCACGAACTCTTTTCGAGAAAGCCTTTTCAAATTCTCCCAAAGGCACTGATTCATTCTTTAACAAAAAATTTAGTCATACTAATATTGAAGAAAGAATTTCTAATCTTAGAACTCTCATTAACAGACTAAGACAATGCATAAAAAGAGCAAATCATGGATCGGTTTCAGGTAACAATTCTTTTTCTCTATTTTGTGTAACTATCGTTATGACCAATATTAAGGATTGCTTAGATACTGCATAAAATATTGAACCCAATGATTTAGTTGCTCTGGTAAGCCAGAAGGTGTTTACCACAACATTACCTAATCATATTGTCTTGTGCTTTCTCTAGTCTAAATGGAGAAAGAACAGTAGTTGAAAGGAAAAATTCCTTGCGAATAAGTTTTAGTGTTTTAAATTGTCGAAAGAATGTATACAATCTCGGTCCACCTAAACAAAAGATCTTGTTGAAATATTCAAGACGTTTTATTTACTAACCTTCTTTGTGAGAGGATGTCTTGTGTTTCATGTATTTACCACTTGGTCACGAACCATTTCCTACGGGTCCGCGTTTATTAGAAGTCTTGTTGAAAAAGTTTATTCTTATATTGGTTACCGAACCTACAATAGTGTAGGATCATAATATCGCAACGTACAAGACTCGCGGGATTAATAAACG
>JAJJWW010008949.1:0-12774 GCA_023531295.1 Papaver armeniacum | reverse complement strand
CATTTTGGGAGTAAGAGAATGATAGGGTCTAGAATACATCCTATTTACTATCTATTGTTTATGCTTTCTTTGCTATTTTTCTTGTAAATTATGTATTTTACGCTTGTTTTGAGTTTTGTAGCTACTTTGGAGTCACACGGAGGAAAAGAAGAAGAAGTTACTCTATTTGAGCCAAAAGGGCAAAATTGTCATTTCATGGGCGATCACTATCTGGAGCCCATCCAAGGTTAAGGGCTACTCTCTATTGGAGGATTACTAAAGAAAGGACAATTCAAGTTAAAGGAAATGGCCAAACTGGTAGCCCTTATCCAAACGTAGTCTTTGTTATCATTGGTAAAATGGATGGGTTATGTCCATGGATGTTGAAACCTAAACCCATAGACCCACACCCCGTACCCGGATCCATGCCCGAATCCGCCCCATTTAACCCAACCTAAAATCGAGAGAAACCATCTCTCAATCATTTTTTTCCCCTGAACCTGTTATTGAAAACTAGACAGCGGCTGCACTCTGAGGCCGAGAGATTGAGAAAATGGTGGTCGATGTTCAACCAAGAAGACGAGGAAGAGTTGCTGCCGAGATCGATTGAAATCGAGGGTTTACTTATTCTTTATTCTTGTTGATCAATTGGAAGTTGAAATCAAGCCGAAGTTTGATGCGGGAAGGATGGCAAGATGATGATGAATAAAGGGTTAAACTCGGATTCGATCGAGAGAGATTAGACGAGAGATTGAATGGGTTAGAGTGTTAGCACGGTGAGAGGAGATCGAGAAGGAACTGAGGCTGTTTATTGGGTTCGATTAATGGGTTTGTTGGTTGAGCAGATCGAAACCCAGAAATTATTAGGGTGCGATTCGAGTCTGTGGTGAAGGTTTGAAGATGTCGAGAGATTGAGTGATGAATTGAAAGTAGAGATCGATTAGAGAGTTGTTGTTGGTGGCGCTCTTTGAAGAACTTATGAAGGAGGTACTGTGATTAATGGGTGTTGATGTTGCATCCGAGATCGATTGGAAGGAGGAGCTGAGAGAACCTAGATGTATGTGTAGGTACATGGAAGATTGCGAGGTGGTGACAATTAGTCGAAATTACGAGATATGGAGTAAAATGCTATTGAGTAGCGGGGTCATTGCGGGTGGTTGCTGCCGGGGTTTGATAATGCTTGAATGACGGGCATTAAACTGCAGATTTGGATGGAGTCTCGGTGTTGGTACACCAGAGAATGAATTAGGGTCGCTGTGAAGCTCAATGAAGGCAAGTTGAGATTGTGCTGCTGAGATGGAAGACTGGCAGGGAGTTGCTGAGAAGGGGCTGGTGCTGGTTCTGAGATTGAAGTCTTGGCTCGAGTTCAAGTAGCAGCTGGGGCTAAGTCATAGTGGTGAGATGATGGGTCTTAGTGAAAGAAATTGTTGGTTGTCTTGAAGAGTTGAGAATGGATGAGGCAATGAGCCTGCAGGATTGGAAGCCACGATGTTGCGGTTGTTGTGTGTTTGCCGGGGAAGACATGAAGCCTTTGCTATTGAGCTAAGAATTGAATACCAGATGAAGATGGGTTGTTATTCTTTGGGGCATCGGAATGAAGTTGGCGGTGACCCTGAGTTGAATGAAGATCATGGCAATGGTTAGGAGATTGCAGGCTTGAAATGGAACTAGGGTGCAGTGAATGCAAGAGCTGCAAGAATTGAATGATGCTGTTGCAGGTGGAGTGCAAGTGATGCATTGAACTGGGGCTTTGCAGGTGGTGCAATTGGCCAAGATGGCTGGATTACACTAGTAGTGACAGTAAGAGGCATAGCCATCATGGCTGAGCATGATGCAACTTGCACCAGCCTTTGCCAAAACCAGTCAGCCGAGTTAGCTAGCTGACTCGGTTCTGACTCAGTGATTCCCCTTGACCCTTTGACTAACAAGTTGACTGACGGTTGACCTGTTTGACCGTTAGTCTTAACGGTGGACTGACGGAATATTCCGTCGAATATTCCCTTGACGGTAAACTACTCAGGTGGCCGGCGACGACTATTCCGGCCGGATTCCGGCCATAATCCCAGTTTTCCGGCGAGCAAAAATTCCAGAATTTTCTATGGATTTCTCTCATGGGTGTGAAGACTTGGACTAGGAATTGGATGGAGAATTGGGCTCAAATTTGGAAAGAGAAGGTGGAAGAGTTGAGAAAAGCTTGGATTTGGAAGTTGAATTGCTAAAGGAAAAGGATTCTATTCCTTGGAAGAGTTGGAGAAT
Organism: Papaver armeniacum; assembly: GCA_023531295.1. Classification (NCBI taxonomy): domain Eukaryota; kingdom Viridiplantae; phylum Streptophyta; class Magnoliopsida; order Ranunculales; family Papaveraceae; genus Papaver; species Papaver armeniacum. The sequence goes on along the minus strand of JAJJWW010008949.1, from coordinate 10,539 downwards.
ATTGAAGCCTATAAATAGAGAAGTTTTCTACATCTTACACACCTCTCTACACACACATCTCTACACACAACACTTTTCTTTTCTTATTCTTTGTGTGAACTCTTTAGCATGAGTAGCTAATTTTATTGATTGAGGATGAATTCCTAGTTCTTAATATGATTTAAGTTTTGTTTTCAATTCTATCTTGAAGTTTTTCACATAATTATCGTTTGTTTTTACTAATAGGAATGATCTTAATGACATTCATGATTGATTGATAGATTGTTTGGGTGGCCAACTAAATTGATTTGTCGGTTTAATCTAAAGCTAGTGAAAGTTAGGAGATAAGTAATCGTTTCTTTACTTTTTACATAAGTAGCAAACACGAGACCTTGCGGAGGGATTCCGTGGAGCAATTGTGTGTGAAAACAACGTTAGCAAGTAGACCTTGATCTAAGAGTCTAACTACTGATATTGACCTAATAAGTTCATGAATCTTAATGCGTTTATTTAAATTACATCTAGAGTGATCTACTACTAGGTGGTTTGGTAAATAGAATCCGGTAGTCGAGAACTTCCGTGTCCGGTGATAGAAGGGATTTAGGGGTTTAGCACTGATCTAGCTGCTTTACCTACGGTTGGTGATAATTTGTGACTAATAACAAATAGAAAAGAACATAACTTGATTCATTGTTTTGTAACGAAGAAGGATTCCTTGATCTTGTCTCTCTTATTGCTTTCAACTTTATCTTTTAATTGCTTTGCTTATTTTCTTTTGCTTTTTACACCCCCCTTTCGTGACAATTTTTACAACTAGAAAGCAATTTCGTGATAATTTTGAAGTTTTTCACATAATTATCGTTTGTTTTTACTAATAGGAATGATCTTAATGACATTCATGATTGATTGATAGATTGTTTGGGTGGCCAACTAAATTGATTTGTCGGTTTAATCTAAAGCTAGTGAAAGTTAGGAGATAAGTAATCGTTTCTTGACTTTTTACATAAGTAGCAAACACGAGACCTTGCGGAGGGATTCCGTGGAGCAATTGTGTGTGAAAACAACGTTAGCAAGTAGACCTTGATCTAAGAGTCTAACTACTGATATTGACCTAATAAGTTCATGAATCTTAATGCGTTTATTTAAATTACATCTAGAGTGATCTACTACTAGGTGGTTTGGTAAATAGAATCCGGTAGTCGAGAACTTCCGTGTCCGGTGATAGAAGGGATTTAGGGGTTTAGCACTGATCTAGCTGCTTTACCTACGGTTGGTGATAATCTGTGACTAATAACAAGTAGAAAAGAACATAACTTTAATCATTGTTTTGCAACGAAGAAGGATTCCTTGATCTTGTCTCTCTTATTGCTTTCAACTTTATCTTTTAATTGCTTTGCTTATTTTCTTTTGCTTTTTACACCCCCCTTTCGTGACAATTTTTACAACTAGAATCTCTTGCTCCTCGTGGGAACGAACTTGACTTCCATTATATTATTTTTAATTGAGTGGAAATATTGATTAATTTGTTGTGGTTACGACACGCATCAAATTTTGGCGCGGTTGCCGGGGAGCAGCGGATGATTTTAGTTGTTTTTATTTTTCTTGTTGCTTTATTCTTGCTTTGTATCTAACTTAAGTTTTTGAATCTTATTTCAGGTGCCAGTTTTCCATGTATGGTGGACAAGAGCAAGCATATTACAACAATCAATACGGTTTTCAACCTCAACATTATGACAACTTCCAACCATCCTTAGGATACAATCAAAACCAATCTTTTGGCTATGATCAAATTCCTACAAAACCTTATGGATATTCTCATACATATCAACAACCTTATGACGGGTATGTAAGTGGACAATCACAAGGATGGGAGGATAGTTTTGTTTATGATCGAAATTCTCTAGTTTTGCGAGATAAGATGTCTGCCATGATTGGGGATCTTCAACAAAAGTTGCAAGAATCACATCGAGAAATTCAAAGGAATTCGGAGAAATTATACGAACAAATTAACCAACCTTTGGAGACTTTTGAAGACGCTAGTGTAGATTACTTGAGCCTTGATCTTAATAATGATCAATCACCTATTCAAAAGGAAGAGCTTGAGGAAGATGCATTTATTGCTTGGAAAAATTTTCTTAGGGAAAGATATGAGTCCGCGGAAGTGTATGAACGTTGCAACAATGAGGAAGTTATTCCAACTCCGGATCATAATAAAGATCCTTCACCTATTCAAAAGGAGGAGTTTGGATATCACTTGCCTATTGTTGTAAACGAAGTAACACCCTCACAAGAAGATCTTACAATTTATACCGAGGAAGATTATATGAGAGAAGAATGGCCCGATTCCGATGATGAGAATGTTGAAGAGATGATGCTAGAGGATGAAACCACATTTATTGATTTTGTGGAAGACCCAATTGAACTTGCCAATGATTTTAATGATGCCAAGACTTTGGTTAAGGTAGAAAACGACGAAGAATGGTTGCAAGGATTAATAGAGGACCACGATATACAAGAGGTAAGTAATTCACTCGAACTTTTTAAGGATGAAGAGGATTCTATAATACAAGAAATTGTGCAAGGTTTGTCTAACCCTTTGCATATTGATTCTTCTCCTTTACCTCTTATTGGTTTGAATGTATGTGCTTGAAAGTATTTTTGGATGATTTTGTTTCTAAATATCCACCATTGGAAACACTTGATGCTAACACTATGCGAGGTTTGCCAAGAGGAACACATGGAAATTCCCAAATTCTATGTTCTTTATACACTTAGAGTGTGGACGAGAATAAGTGTGGGGAAATTTCTATCGAGCGATAATTTCACTATTGTTTTCTTGTGCTAATATTTGTATGGAGTTATTGTTTGCAAAACAGGTATTATGGGTGGATCCTCAAATTTTCCGATTGTTAGTATATGGGGAATGAATCTTGCAAGAGCTAAGTCGGGCCGTCGACTTTAAAACAAGCGCTTAATGGGAGGCAACCCATAGGTTTTGTATTTCTTATTCTTTTTGCTTTTTGTTATTTCTTTTTCTTGTTTCTTATCATGTTAAAATTTCCCACCTTGACTTTACTAGGAGGATTCAATTACATTGAGGACAATGTAAGGTTTAAGTGTGGGGGAGTGGTTAAGCATGTTTTTAAAACAAAAATTACAAAAAAATTAAAAAATTTTGAAAAATTTTTTTTTTAAAAAAGTTTTACTTAAAAACTCCAACTTTTAAAGATTTTAGAGTCACTAGCATACTTCTAGGTATGTTTACATAGAGATTTTGACCGACATAATTGAACTTGGAAATGTTAGAGAACTACATTCGGATTTCTTGCTTGTTTGAGTGTTAAATAATGGATTTAATCATGCCGGTGATGCAAATTTGGTGCAGGGAGAAATGCATTATTAGAGTTGCTGATCAATCATTAGTGGAGACTACCCGTATTCATATCATGTGAGGCACCGACCAGAAATTTTCCATCTACTAAAGAGCTTCTTTTGAGTGTGTGTCACCGTAAGTAAATTCCGGGTAGAATGGTGAGCTACCCAACCTCCCACCAATAGAAGCACTACTCTTTGATCTCTTGAGTGCTAATTTTGTCAATCATGAGGGTGACATCCATGGATGAAAGCTTCCTTCTTGTAGTTCGATTTGCAGTTAGCACCATTCTCTCTCTCGACAACAACGGATCCATAGAAACACTCTCATCATCAACAAGGAGCAACATGAAGATCTACAAGGAAAGTTGGAAAAAGTTCAAGGTTTACAAGCAACGGAACGAGAAAAAGAGCAAATTTCAAATATAAGTAAAGCAACATACAAAGAGCAGATTTCTACATATATGTTGAAGACTTACACTACAATGAGGTGATTTTATATTCAAGTATGAAGACTTATTCATGAAAGCGAAGAAAATTAAAAGGTGAGAATTTTTGAAGTTTATGATTTCAAGACGATACAAGTTGTGAAGAATCAAGCGGTAAAATACTTCTCCCACGGCCATGGTTTATTTTGTATTTAATTTCTCTTATCAAAAAAAAAAAAAAAAAAAAAAAAGAAAAACAAGAGAAATTTTTGTTGTTAATAAGCCGTGGGAAGGAAAATCTATAAGGTAGTTTCAAGCGACAAGGTTTTAAGGTAAAAGAGTTACAAATTGTCAAGGAATTACGAAGATCAAGAGTTTATCATTAATAGTTGAAACCGAAGACGAAGACCATGAAGATCAAGACGAGGAGCGGAAGACGTTTCTATTGGATGCCGTGAGAGTGGTTTTATCATAATTGCCGATCGAATGTGAAGGTGAGTAAGTAATCTCATCCTCAATAATAAATGGTTGATTTCCTTTCTTAGAGATCGTCAGAAAAATGGTTTTTCAAAATATTAAAAGATGTGGGTTTTTAAAAATATTTGGAAGTTATCCTTCCCACCATTCAACGTGTCGCAGATTTCTCTCTTCATTCCTACCGCACACATGTGAGACCCATAAAAAAGCCGTCTTTTTGAGTGCAATTATCATAAAATCTTATTTGGTGAGGCAGAAGTCGAGGCGAAATGCTTATTGGTCGTTTCTCAAACACGCATTCTCTCATTATGGTGTGGTTATTTCTCACTCAACATTTAAGAATGAGAATATGTTCTTTAGTATTTCTAACTTCTTATTACTAGCATGCAGAAACTCTATGTCCTCATAGCTTTTTGGATGCTTGGGACGCTTGAAACGCTTTGAAGTTGTGAGTTTTTAGTTTGATTTTCTCGAGGACTAGCAAAGTCTAAGTGTGGGGGAATTTGATAGGGTGTAGAATACATCCTATTTACTATCTATTGTTTATGCTTTCTTTGCTATTTTTCTTGTAAATTATGTATTTTACGCTTGTTTTGAGTTTTGTAGCTACTTTGGAGTCACACGGAGGAAAAAAAGAAGAAGTTACTCTATTTGAGCCAAAAGGGCAAAATTGTCATTTCATGGGCGATCACTATCTGGAGCCCAGACAAGGTTAAGGGCTACTCTCTATTGGAGGATTACTAAAGAAAGGACAGTTCAAGTTAAGGGGCTGCCAAACTGGGTAGCCCTTATCCAGAAACGTAGTGCTGTTATCAGCTGGTAAAATGGATGGGTTATGTCCATGGATGTTGAAACCTAAACCCATAGACCCACACCCCGTACCCGGATCCATGCCCGAATCCGCCCCATTTAACCCAACCTAGAATCGAGAGAAACCATCTCTCAATCATTTTTTTCCCCTGAACCTGTTATTGAAAACTAGACAGCGGCTGCACTCTGAGGCCGAGAGATTGAGAAAATGGTGGTCGATGTTCAACCAAGAAGACGAGGAAGAGTTCTTTGAGATCGATTGAAATCGAGGGTTTCTTTGTTCTTTATTCTTTGTTGATCAATTGGAAGTTGAAATCAAGCCGAAGTTTGATGCGGGAAAGGATGGCAAGATGATGATGAATAAAGGGTTAAACTCAGATTCGATCGAGAGAGATTAGACAGAGATTGAATGGGTTAGAGTGTTAGCACGGTGAGAGGAGATCGAGAATTGAATCGAGAAGGAACTGAGGCTGTTTATTGGGTTCGATTAATGGGTTTGTTGGTTGAGCAGATCGAAACCCAGAAATTATTAGGGTGCGATTCGAGTCTGTGGTGAAGGTTTGAAGATGTCGAGAAGATTGAGCTGATGAATTGAAAGTAGAGATCGATTAGAGAGTTGTTGTTGGTGGCGCTGCTGAAGAACTTATGAAGGAGGTACTGTGATTAATGGGTGTTGATGTTGCATCCGAGATCGATTGGAAGGAGGAGCTGAGAGAACCTAGATGTATGTGTAGGTACATGGAAGATTGCAGGTGGTGACAATTAGTCTGAGAAATTACAGATATGGAGTAAAATGCTATTGAGTAGCAGGGGTCATTGCAGGTGGTTCTTTGCCGGGGTTTGATAATGCTTGAATGACAGGCATTAAACTGCTGCCGATTTGAGATGGAGTCTGGTGTTGGTACACAGAAATGAATTAGGTCATTGTGAAGCTCAATGAAGGCAAGTTGAGATTGTCTTCTTGAGATGGAAGACGGCGGGGAGTTCTTTGAGAAGGGGTCAGTCTTTGGTTCGAGCTTGAAGTCTTGGCTCGAGTTCAAGTAGCAGCTGGGGCTAAGTCATAGTGGTGAGATGATAAGTCTTAGTGAAAGAAATTGTTGGTTGTCTTTGAAGAGTTGAGAATGGACTGAGGCAATGAGCTGCGATTGGAAGCCACGATGTTGCGGTTGTTGTGTGTTTGCCAGGAAGACATGAAGCCTTTGCTATTGAGCTAAGAATTGAATACCGGATGAAGATGGGTTGTTATTGTAGGGGCATCGAGAATGAAGTTGGCAGGTGACCCTGAGTTGAATGAAGACTGTGGCAATGGTTAGGAGATTGCAGGCTTGAAATGGAACTAGGGTGCAGTGAATGCAAGAGCTGCAAGAATTGAATGATGTTGTTTCAGGTGGAGTGCAAGTGATGCATTGAACTGGGGCTTTGCAGGTGGTGCAATTGGCCAAGATGGCTGGATTACACTAGTAGTGACAGTAAGAGGCATAGCCATCATGGCTGAGCATGATGCAACTTGCGGCAGCCTTTGCCAAAACCGATCGGTAGGAGTTAGCTAGGCGACTCGGTTCGACTTCGATGATTCCCCTTGACCCTTTGACTAACAAGTTGACTGACGGTTGACCTGTTTGACCGTTAGTCTTAACGGTGGGACTGACGGAATATTCCTCGTAAAACTACTCTCAATGGCCGCGACGACTATTCCAATGCCGATTAAGGCCATAATCCCAGTTTTCCGGCGAGCAAAAAATCCAGAATTTTCTATGGATTTCTCTCATGGGTGTGAAGACTTGGACTAGGAATTGGATGGAGAATTGGGCTCAAATTTGGAAAGAGAAGGTGGAAGAGTTGAGAAAAGCTTGGATTTGGAAGTTGAATTGCTAAAGGAAAAGGATTCTATTCCTTGGAAGAGTTGGAGAATATTGAAGCCTATAAATAGAGAAGTTTTCTACATCTTACACACCTCTCTACACACAACACTTTTCTTTTCTTATTCTTTGTGTGAACTCTTTAGCATGAGTAGCTAATTTTATTGATTGAGGATGAATTCCTAGTTCTTAATATGATTTAAGTTTTTGTTTTCAATTATATCTTGAAGTTTTTCACATAATTATCGTTTGTTTTTACTAATAGGAATGATCTTAATGACATTCATGATTGATTGATAGATTGTTTGGGTGGCCAACTAAATTGATTTGTCGGTTTAATCTAAAGCTAGTGAAAGTTAGGAGATAAGTAATCGTTTCTTGACTTTTTACATAAGTAGAAAACACGAGACCTTGCGGAGGGATTCCGTGGAGCAATTGTGTGTGAAAACAACGTTAACAAGTAGACCTTGATCTAAGAGTCTAACTACTGATATTGACCTAATAAGTTCATGAATCTTAATGCGTTTATTTAAATTACATCTAGAGTGATCTACTACTAGGTGGTTTGGTAAATAGAATCCGGTAGTCGAGAACTTCCGTGTCCGGTGATAGAAGGGATTTAGGGGTTTAGCACTGATCTAGCTGCTTTACCTACGGTTGGTGATAATCTGTGACTAATAACAAGTAGAAAAGAACATAACTTTAATCATTGTTTTGCAACGAAGAAGGATTCCTTGATCTTGTCTCTCTTATTGCTTTCAACTTTATCTTTTAATTGCTTTGCTTATTTTCTTTTGCTTTTTACACCCCCCTTTCGTGACAATTTTTACAACTAGAATCTCTTGCTCCTCGTGGGAACGAACTTGACTTCCATTATATTATTTTTAATTGAGTGGAAATATTGATTAATTTGTTGTGGTTACGACACGCATCAGAGAACCGCTCACAAGGTACTTGAAAGCGGTTTCTATTGGACAACCTTGTTTAAGGATGCATATATATTTTGTACAACTTGTGATAGGTGCCAAAGAACAGGCAATCCAGGTGCCCGAAATCAAATGCCACAAACTTTTATTCAATTTATTGAAGTTTTTGATGTATAGGGTATTGATTTTATGGGTACTTTTGTCAACTCCCATGGGAATTTTTATATCTTACTTGCTGTTGATTATGTCTCTAAATGGGTGGAAGCTAAGGCCACCCCAACTAATGATTCTAAAGTGGTTTCAGATTTTGTGCAAGCTAATATCTTTGCAAGGTTTGGAATTCCAAGAGCCATAACTAGCGACGGGGGTTCTCACTTCAAAAACAGGATTTTACAAAGTTTGTTGAAGAAGTACAATGTGTCGCACAAGATTTCAACACCTTATCATCCCCAAACAAATGGACAAGCCGAGGTTTCTAACTGAGAGGTGAAGTCTATACTAGAGAAGACGGTGAATCCAACAAGGAAGGATTGGAGTATGCGACTTAATGATGCTTTGTGGGCTTATAGAACCGCATACAAGACACCTATCGGGATGTCTCCCTTTAGGATTGTGTATGGTAAACCTTGTCATTTACCCATTGAAATTGAGCATAAGGCGTTTTGGGCTATTAAACAATGCAACATGGAAATGGATGGGGCTGGAAAGGAAAGGAAGTTACAACCCCAAGAGCTAGAGGAGCTTCGCAATGATGCAGTTGAAAGCTCACGCATTTATAAGGAAAAGACGAAAGCATTTCATGATAACATGATTTCTAGGAAACAATTTTGCATTGGGCAAAAAGTGCTTTTGTTTAATTCTCGCTTGCATTTATTTTCGGGTAAATTAAGGTCACGATGGATCGGACCTTTTATTGTTACTAATGTGTTTTCTCATGGTGCAGTGGAAATTCGTAGCATATCTACAGGAAAAGAACTTAAAGTTAATGGGCACCGGTTGAAACCATATTATGAGAATTTCACTTCCGAAGTGGTGGAAGGATTTAACTTTGTGGGAGTACTCCCTCTGGAGGAGTCATAGAAATCAAGGAGATAGTCGGGCTGACGACTTTAAACCAAGCGCTAAATGGGAGGCAACCCATCGGATGAGTAGTTCTTATCTTATTTTTATATTCTTGTCTTGTTTTTAGTTTTTTCTGATTTCTTGTCACATACCATGTTAGAATTTCCCACCTTGATTTACTTTGGATGACTCAATTTACATTGAGGACAATGTGAAGTTTAAGTGTGGGGGAGTGGTTAAGCATTTGCATTGTAAAATTTTCATGAAATTTTCAACTTTTGTGTAAATTAGTAAATAAAAAACTCCAACTTGTGGTTAGTTTAGAGTCACATAGTATACATGTCGCTAAGATTACATCGAGATTATCATAACAATGACTGAACTTAGAGATGACAGAGAACATGATCGGGTTTCTTAATTGTATGAGAGTTAAAGTTGGATTTAACCATGCCAGTGGAAAATAAGGTGCAGACTGAATTCGGTATTAGAGTAGTGGTCCCCTATAGTGGAGACTACCCATGTTACATCATGAGAGGCACCGACCTTCACTTCTTTGTACCTGTCTAAATTTGTGCTTTTAGAGTGTGTGTCACCGTACGTAAACTTTGGGTAGAATGATGAGCTACCCAACCTCCCACCAATAGAAGCACTATTTTGATCTCTTGAGTGCTATTTTATCAATCATGATGGTGACATCGAATTGCTAACTTACATACCACTTGTAATCTTGTTCACAGTTAGCACCATCCACTTTATCTCTGTCTACACCAACAGGTCCATAGAAACACCATCATCATCAACAAGAGGAGCATCACAAATTCGAAGGAAAGTTGAAGACGTTCAAGGTTTACAAGCAACGGTACAAAAATGAGCAGATTTCATATTCAAGTAAAGCAACAAGACAAGGAGTAGAATTTTTATAAGTTGAAGACTATTGTACAAGAGTGAAGATTATCAAGATGAGAATTCGAGAAGTTTATAATATCAAGACATACAAGTTGTGAAGAATTGAGCGGTAAAGTACTTACACCATGGCCTTTGTACTTGCATTTTTATTTTATCTTTATTTATATTTGTTTATTTGTATTTCATTTTCTCTTGTCTCAAAAAAAAAAAAAAATGAAAAATGAAAAATGAAAAAAAAAAAAAAACAAGAGACAATTTTGTTAGGTTCATTATTAGTTTTATTATTTTGTTTTCATTTTGTATTTGTTTTACTTTTCTTGTCTCAATTAAAAAAAAAAAAAAAAGAAAGAAGAGACAAGAAAAATTTGTTGTATCTGTTTATGGGTGAAAACTACTCCTGCAGAATTTGGTAATTTGGGGTGTGGATGAGGAATGAATTTAAACCTTAAACAAATGCACTGCGCGGTGAGTGCTTGTAGATTCGAGAGATCAATCTGTGCAAGTCCGGCCTAAACCAAGAAATGGCCGTTCCAGACTTGTTTCGGTCACAAAGTGAAGGAGATGGGGTTGATCTTAGGGAGGGAAGCGAAGAAGGTGTTGAGATTGTGAAGGTGCGGACTTGCTTATGACTTGCAACAGGAAAGTGAACAAGCTTACGATTGGTGTAAGCGAGCTCTGGGGTGTTTTCTTGTTGTTTTCTCTGTTTTTCCTCCGTTGTCT